>JABUQX010006434.1:5000-25000 GCA_015478945.1 Trachelipus rathkii | reverse complement strand
TTTTGCATGGCATAAAAAAAAAATCCGGGTGCGAAATAATTTGTTTTTATTTATTTATTTATTTAGCTAAAAACAATAAACAGCAACAAAATTTATTTCAGATTATCATACTCTATGATTTAACATCGGCAGTAGTATACATTTATAATCCCATGAAAAGATGTGAAAACGCAAACGAAGGGGATTGAGTCCCAGATCCTGAAGACTGTCGGAGTTATTATGTATGCCTGAAAGACGCACAAGGAAACATGTTTCCATCCGATCACTCTCTCGAATGTGAGGGGAGGGGGAGTTTTTATCCATATGACAATAGATGCGATCCCTATTCACCAAATTGCAAAACTGAGTATCAAAACATATGCCAAGGACTTTGTACTAATTACAACTTCGAGAACGTTCCCAATTTCGATGACTGCTCGTCTTTTTATACATGCAAACCAGGAGGAAGTAAGTCGCTCCATAAATGTCCCAATGATAAGCCGTACTTTGATGGATCAAAATGTACTGGAAGAAAATATAATTGCTGCAATCGCTGTGGTGAATGTACTCCAGAATGTAAAGATTCATATTCTGAAATTGCTGATCCTTATGACTGCAGAAGCTTTTACATTTGTTTTAAAATAGGATTTCCCTTATATACAAACAGATATACATGTCCGAGAGGGGAATACTTCGATGCATCCCTTGGCAGATGTGAACTGGAAGACAGTCGGAACCAGTGTAACCCTATTTGTAGTAATAGTACAATTTGTGATTAATATAATAATTAAATAGTAAAGAGTTCCTCAAACTTTTAAACTCTATAATAATAATAGCAATAAAAACAATAATAATAAAATAATAATAATAATAATAATAATAATAATAATAATAATAATAATAATAATAATAATAATAATAATAATAATAATAATAATAATAATAATAATAATAATAATAATAATAATAATAAAAATAATAATAATAATAATAATAATAATAATAATAATAATAATAATAATAATAATAATAATAATAATAATAATAATAATAATAATAATAATAATAATAATAATAATAATAATAATAATAATAATAATAATAATGACTAAATAATATATTAGTGTAGTATTGATAAATCTTAATGCTATTTAAGAAATAATATTATTAAATAAGTTTAGTTAAGTATCTCATGCTTTCAATAAATAAAGTTTTACGTCATGATTTTCTGCTAATAAAATCATAAGTTTTTCAATCATGATCATCGAGGATGGTAAGGCAAATTTGTTGATAAAGTTGCAAAGTTTCTGCTTTTATTTTAGATTAGAAATTATTGTAATCTTTGTAGATTGTAGCTCGGATCAACAAATTTTTGCTATGCATCGTTGACAAGTCTTTGTCAATGAAATATTGGCGTCCCAAAAAGAGTACAACTGTTTTTAAAAGGGACCTTTTGTTTTGAGTCAAGCAGTTCATCATCAGATCTGGAAGAACCAGATAATGATAAATGCTCCAGTAGTAAAGTTAAATTTCGGTTCAGTGACAAGCCTTACACAGATTTTCAAGTGATACAAAATTTCACGTAATTTTCCATTATTTGGTTTTAAATTTGACTATAGATTTTAAATGCATAACAATTTCTATCATGAGGAAAAGAACTATAAAAATAATAATAATAAAAACACGTTTTTTCCTCTCTCTCTCTCTCTCTCTCTCTCTCTCTCTCTCTCTCTCTCTCTCTCTCTCTCTCTCTCTCTATATATATATATATATATATATATATATATATATATATATATATATATATATATATATATATATATATATATATATATATATATATATATAACATATATATATATATATATATATATATATATATATATATATATATATATATATATATGCTGCTATATATATATATATATATTGTAAGTTTTAATTAAAAAGACAATCTTCAGGTGACAGGATAAGAAAAGCTTTTGTTAACAACGATTTTGGTCAGCATCCCGAAATACACATGCATGTAACTAAAAAACTATAACAGCTACACGAAAATAAATATAATTTTATTAATCAGGAGACATTTTTACCTATGAAATGAAAAAAAAAAAATAAAGCATTTTAAAAATTTAAAATTTTTAAAAATGTTGGAAAAATTACGGTTTTTTGAGAATACGAAAGAGTTCGAGTACTCCGAGGGAGCGCGCAAAGGTGCCAAATGTTGATTTTTTTCTTTTTTAACTAAAGGATACCCCACGGGTAAACAACAAAGATGGACAGAGTCGTGGTTTCTCCGCCTACCGGGGGACGACGGGGGGGACCTCGTCCCCCCTCAGTCCCTTCTTCGGCTCGAACCCCCTAAAAAGGAAATAAAAAGAAAAAAATAACATTTTCTCCAGAGCAAATAAAACAAAACACTATTTGGTAACTCTTGCTCTCGTATTACTGCAGGAATGGAAGGTTGATGAGAGCATACGCTTGCCAGACCTAAGATTATACTAATATTTAAGGTGTTAATAATTAATATTAGAATAAAATATTTTTTTTTTAAGTTTCATCGATGAAATTGCTTGCTTAAATCAAAAATGTTATTTATTTTCCTGTAGCTGTTCTGTTATAGTTTTAAAGTTACATGCATGTGACTTTCGGGATGCTGGCCACGATTTTTATTAATAATATTTAATGGACATAAATAAGTAGCTTAGTATTTTAAAAGACTTTTGAATTATGATGACACGTGACTTAACAAGTTGAGCGGACTAGATGATAACTTCGGAGCTAGCGTGAATAGGTTCAACACAGGTTCGATAAACGGTTCATCAACTGGAAAAGGTAACTCAAAGGATATTAATTTGCCTGGAAACCTAAAGGTATGGCCCAACAGCAACCACTGATTGGGTAGGGAAAGGCTGAAAGCCTTGATCGGTAGCCATCACTACCTATAGAGGACCTAGCCACCAGCAACCACTGATTGGATAGGAGTTGAGCTCCAGCCATCACTGATAGCCCTGGGGGAACACGAAGTGAGTTTGGGAATCAGCCACCACTGATTCAATAGGAAAGGCTGAAGGCCTTGGTCGGTAGCCACCACTACCTATAGAGGGACCTAACCACCAGCAACCACTGATTGGATAGGGGTTGAGCTCCAGCCACCACTGATAGCCCTGAGGGAAACTCGAAGTGAGTTGCCAGCTCAGTAGCTAAAATCAAAACCTGGATCATCAATAGCATCTAGTTCCTGAAGAAGCATCTCGCATACGAGTGTGAAAGCTAGGACTCCTCTTACAACTTCAATCTTAATAATTTATTCATTGTAACTCCTCTTACGACGTTAATAATTAAATTTTGTGAGCTATTCATTTTGATTTGGTGTAATATGAATTATATAATGTTTTATTAAATACATCAAATTATTCATCTTCATTTGTGTCGCCTCCAGGGGTAACTAATCTATTATTTAATAGATAAAGAAAATACATTTATTTACAAACCCAAAGAAAACGTTAAACGCCTAATATTATTCTTATCATTATATTGCCTTTTATGGGACAACATAAAAGGACTAATTACTACTATTTATATCCTAAAATTAATTATTAAAGCTTTAGAAATCTTTAAATCCCATTTATGAAAGGTAAATTAAAATACTTTTAATAATGCCAGGTATTCAAATCTTTCAAAACACAAGGAAAAGCTTTTAAGCTATATAGGCTTATTAAATTATTTTAAACACCTTACAAGAATTAAATAATAAATCATTATTACATATATTTACAACTTAAATTAATCTTTTATTATCCATTTCTAAAAATTATAAAATAAAACAAATATACAAATACGCGATATTTTGAAAAGGCAAAGCGTCGTTCAAATCTTTATCATTGCGGAGCTCAAAAAGATTTAAATGTATTCCTTCCGTTATAATTTGCATATACATTTATTTTACAACATATTTAAATAAAGTCATTTCATTATAATTTATGAATAATAAAATCGAATCTTTGATGGAAACATCTTCAAAGCTTTGTTCAAATAAAAAATTCATGTTACGCATAACAGCATCCAATATTTTAGTATTTATCTGATAATATAATAGTTATCCCAAAAGTCTTAAGTTTAAGGGTAACTTCTATAATCTGTTCTTTTATAAAGGAAGGTGAAAGGAAAAAGTCAAATCTTACAATATAAATATATATATATATATAATAAATATAATATATATATATAATTATATAATATATATATATATATATTAATATATATATATATTATATATAGATATATATATATATATATATATTATATATATATTATATAATATATATATATATATTATATTATATATATATATATATATTAGTGATTGCAGCAGATGTCCTTTTTTTCGCATCCGCGGATGCGGATGTTTGATTTTAATATCCGCGGATGCGGATGCGGGATGTATAATATATAATATAATATCATATATATATAATATATATATATATATATATATATATATATTAATCTATATATATATATATATATATATATATAATAATATATATATCATATATATATATATATACTTATATATATTATTATATATATAATATAATATATATTATGTATATATATATATATAATAATTATTATTATATAATATATATATATTATATACTTATATATAATATATATTATATCGAGTTTTAGCCACACTATTAATATAATTGTGTTATCAGGGTACGGGATGGGACCCAACTCAAATGCACCCCATCAACCTCTTTTCCCCAACCTTCGCCCTTAATGAAAGAGATTTTACATTGGATTATATACTTTTATGTACTAGTATGAAAATCAAATATAGGAAGTTGGTTAGAGAAACATCATTTTTCTGCTAAGAGCCCAGCATTGCAAATACTCTCTCACTTGGGAACACTAGTTTGGAGGACAGGCCAAGTATTTCCTTGCAAGTTTACTCAATCGTGGGTAAACATTTTGCTTAACTTTCCACCAACTGATTGGATTTCATCATTTGAATCTAACGTTTTTCTTGGTGATAAGTTTTCAATCATTTTCACTTAACATCTTTTGGCATGGCGCCGGGCAGGATGAAATCTAAAAAAAAGGGGGGGGGGGGGGCCCAGAAATTTTTTTTTATTCGAATTTCACAAGGAAGCATAATTATATATTAATATAAATAATATACATAACTATATATATATATATTATAATATTATATATATATATATATAATATATATATATATATATAGCTATAATATATATATATACATTAATATATATATATATAATATATATATATACTGTATATAAAATAGTAAAAGTAATATATATTATAGATATATTTATATATATATATACTAGATTATATGTAATATATTATTATAATAATATATATATATTTATATATATACTGTATATATATATATATATAATATATATATTATATATATAGTACTATTATGTATAATATATATATAATATACGTATATATATTAATATATATATATATATATGATAATAATATATATTACATATAATATATATATATAAGTTATATATATAATATATATAGATTATATATATATATATATAATACTAATATATATAGTATATATATATAATATATATATATACTCACTATATATATATATTATATTATAATTATATATAATCTATATATACATTATATACTATAAGTATATATAATATATATATATAACTAATATATATAATATATATACTCATATTATATATATATATATATATATATTTATATAAATCCTATATATATATAAATATAGTAGAAATATTTTAGAAATATGCAGCAAACATAATCCATTTAATCGACCTTCAGAAATGGTTGACTTACAAGTTTATAACTCTTCTAAAGAGCTGAATGGTCTCTCAATTGTGCAAATCGTTGGTGGAAGCGTTAGAAGAATTTTAATTGCTTGTTAAAACAACTGGGAAAAAAGCGCAATGTTTTAGATCAGTTCACATAATAGCACACATTTTCGTCTATATATCTAACCACTTGGCACCATCTGATTCTTCCATGTAAAGTTGGAACCCATCGATTCTGCTTCACCTTTCCAGTTCTCAATATTGTATATTGTTTGAAAGTTTTTCAATTTTTCTGTTTTTATTCAGATAGGTTAACATTTTTAATTCGTGAGGGGTTTAAAATACAGATAAATGTGGTATTCTGTTGTCGGTTGCTGAAAATCTGATATGGCAGAGACGAAATCAGTAGAATCTAGATATGTATAAATAGAGAAACATTTATGAAAACTAATCCTACCACAGAACTTACTTAAAAGTAAGGGTCTTTGCATATGTGTTGAGACACTATACGTGGTTATTGAGAATTTCTATAAAATAAAAAATCTTCAAGCAAGTTCCTTAACACTGGTAAAAAAATTTTTGAAAACAGGAGCGACATGTTTTTCTTCTCTATTGTTTTTTACTATTTCTAACACCTTTTCAACGTGACTGTGAACCTCTTCCAGAATGATAGTTTTAGTTTGAAGAAGGTTCGTGACAGGCTCAAAGTAAGAGGAATACTTGGCCATGATAACTAAGCAAATAATGAATTTAGGAGTTCCTTTTGCTGACGAAAGTTGAAATGATGATGTTCCTGTGGCCTTAGTTACTTCTGATATCTGAGACAAAGGTGTTGTCCAAAACCGATTTTAATGTGAATGAAATTTAAAAAAAAAAAATTCTGATGGACTTATATTTTGAGGACCATCTTGTTTCGCATAGCATTGGTATATTCATATCAGTTTCCTAAGCAATGAACTTTTACGAAAAAATCTTATAACTTCTTTCACTGTGCCCATAGTATTTCGAAATTCGGGAACAAGATTCAAGTCATTAACAACTAAATTTAAGCGATGAGAAGCACAGTGGAAAAATTTGGCCTTGGGATATTGATTTCTTATTATTTTTTGTACTCCATTTTTCTTTTCCATGCATTGGTGAGCATCCATCAAATCCAAGTCCAACGACTTTATTCCTATTTAAATTGTAACCTTTCGGTATCAATAAAAAGACTTCTGCATTCTGGTTCATAGTAAATTTTTTCAACGGAGGAAAACCTAAAAATTCTTCTTTAACCTTTCAACACCTTATCAACGAAACGTTACACAATTGACAGCTCTCTAACCCAGAAATGTCTTGCTGCTTTTCATCCGCTAAAAGTTTGAAAAGTTTTCATCTTTCATTCCTCCACAATGTTTTTACAAATTAGGTCCCCATATGGATATGAGCTCATTCTAGACCATATGTGATGTGTATTTTGCATTACTCCACTTGATTGTAAATTTGCCTCAGCTAAGCCAGATCACTGCTTCAACTCGGAGATTTTTAAAAAATCCGAAAAAAAATTACCCGTAGTCTGCAGTACTGCCTCGAACAGCTAGATCATGGTTTCCACAGAAGATCAAAGTGAAATTATTTGCAACAACTATTTTTTTCGATAATTAATGTTCAGCATTATTTAATTGTTCAAAAACATTTATTCTACACTGTTTCAAAATTATTTGTTCAAAATTACTCCCTGCTACAGCAGCATCTATGCCACTGAGAATTAATATGGTTACTTGTTTCCTAATTTGAGACTTTATAGTTTAAGATCGGTTGACAATAATTGACCAAAAACCCTCTTCTGACGCAAGGCCTAAATAACCCGCATAATTTACAAAGCGTCCTTTTAATTTTTTTGAAAATATACTAACAATGAATTGTATTGATTTAGCCAATCGTAAGGGAAAGCCCTTTGCCTCCCTGTGATATCTTGCTTCAAGTTGTAAGTGCTTAGTGGTTTGCATGGATTTGTTAATAAAATCAAATTTTAGATTTCAGTAATTCTATTTTGAGTAATGTAATTTCCAATATCCAAACAACGATTTTCAACAGTTGTTTCTACGGCAGATGCGGAAGCTTCATTCATATGATTAATACAAGTGCCGACAATACTCGGGACCGGCATTAGCACTGCCATTTGCAATTAACACTAAAATATGAACCAGTACCATCATTCAATGTGGTCCCGTGTTTGTTCAGTTAAAGGATAATTTTAATTATCACTTAAGGCGAGGCCTCTTTAAATAAAAAATTTATCCTTTGCTGAGTGTTTCAGTAGCAATTTTTTCTTTTTAAATTGCAATCTCACTTTCACGTACATATATATTATATATATATATATATAATATATATAATATATATATTATTATATCAATATATAATATATATATTATATATATAATATATATATAATATATATATATAATATATATATAATAATATACGTATTATATAATAATAATAAATATATAATATTCATTATTAATTAATTATTTTTAAGATTATAGATTATTATAATTATCATTTTATTTTTTACTTTAGTATTTTTATTATTTAATATCATTTTATTATTATTATTATAATTCGAATTATTATATTATTATAATATTTTATAATTATAAAATTAATTAATTTATGTAATTATTATATATATTATTATAATTATTAGGGTTATTATTACTATATTAATATTTAATTATTTATATATTAATTATTATTATTAGAATTTAATTTATATTATTAATTATATATATATATAAAATTATTATAATATATATATTATTTATATCATAATATTATATTATTATAATACTTATTAATTTAATTATATTAGTAATATTATATTATTATATTTATATTAATTATTTTTATATTATTATAATTTATATAATATAAATAATAATTATATATAAATTATAATTATATTTAGTTTCTATTTATTTTTGACTGAGCAAAGATCTACTTGAAAATATTGATAATAAATAGGTTTAAAAAGTATATAAGAAAGAAGTCTTAGATAGCCACGTGGGGTAATATAAAATATCTTCATAAGTACTTCACTAGATAAATGATTACTAAAAGAGAGTCGGAAGTACAAAAGTATACAATTACATATAATATGTAATGAGACTTCAGAAAAAAAAAAATCAGTTTTACATCCATAATTAAATTATTGTTACTCACAAATAAGTCCTACTAATAATAATATTCTGGAGCAACATCTATCAGAAAAGATAATGTGATATTTCCATTAAATATAGTATTTATTTCAGTTGTGCCTTCAACAAGCATGGTCAGTGATTTGGTGACTCTTATAGAGGGACCACCACTTTTTAAGGAAAAAGTGCCAGCTCGCACCACACCTAAGAAAAGAGACATAAGAAAGTTTTTATTGTCAGACTCGCAATTTTTGATGATGTTAATGCACAAACACGGCTCTCTTTCTTGAGCCTCTTTCTTTTGAATACTGTGCATCTCAGGTGGTTATTTTTCGTCTGTAGCATTTTGTTTCGGCGTATTTATTTTTTTTTTGTGTCTGTATGCAGTACTACAAGTTCAAATAAAAGAAGCACTCATTTACAAAAGGAATTTTTGATACTTTTTCTTCGAAAGGATAGGGATTCGAACTCGGCTAATATAGCAAAGTGTCAGTTATCGAGAGAATGTTGACTTCAAATAACTTTGATTAGATTGCTAGCGACTATCCGATGGGTCCTAATGTATGACCGCATAAATGCACATAAGTTTTTTGAGTTTTGTTTATGTGACAATAGTTGTGCTCGAGCATGATTTGATGAAGGATCTAATAGAAGCCCGGCAATTTTATTTTTATGATATTTGCTGCTAGTTAGGACGAAATTCAAAAAGTTTCTCCACAAAAATGAGATAACTAAGCATTTGGCATATTGGATGCTCAAAATTAGACTCCTCTTCTTTATAGTAGTCGAATTTCAAGTATCTTTGAGCTTTCTTGATCCAAAAAAAAAGTGATTAGTGTTATGAAAATTTTATTAACCACAAAAATGTAAACTAAATGATTCTGTATTTGACGAAAGATTGACTGAAGTTCAGATTTAATGATTTACAAGACACAGAAAAAACACGCTAGAGAGAATGGACGTTCTAGAGGTCAAAAAAAGCTCGGTTGCTTTTTCCCCATCAAATTGTCTGAAAATTAAGAATTTCATGCTCCATTTTTAGGTGGGGGCTAAAATGGGGTCACAAAATTTCCAATATTGTAGCTCCATTTATTAAAAAACAAAAGAGAAGGATAATTGTCTGCCCCTAAAAAGCACGCTCTCTTTCTATTGGCAAAAATTGTTATCAGTTATCGTACCTTATGAAGTCTGGAAATATATTTAACGAAGTTACAGCTAGGAAATAGGCGGAGGGCAAGTTAGAGGGATGCTAGAGACGGGGTTAGACATGTAAAGAGAAGGAGCTAACTAGATAGTGCACAAGTATATGCAAATTTGCTTTTCGCGGGGAAGGTCTGTACATTTTTGAGTGAAATAAGTAAGTATTATTAATGTTTATACAAGTATGATATTCGTAGTGGATAGGAAAAGTAAATAGATAATGTATATGAAATATATATAAGATGGACATTATACTGCAGAGGAGAATATAGGCCATAAATTTAACTCTCAAGGCAGGTGTGTGGAGATCTTTTTTCTAATCTCACATCTTAACGTGAGTAAAAAGATAGAATATTTTTAGATAAGTGAATCAAAATTTGGCAGCCATTTTTAAAGCGAAATTAGAAATCGTTAATTACATTCGTATTGAAGCACTACACTAAGTCGAGAAGCATATAGAATTATATATCAAGTGAATAGCTGTATTATATCTCAGCGAAAGCAAAAAGCACTCTTGATAATTTTTTTTTCAGCGGACTCAGAAACACTATTATAGCAATTGCCTGGAAAGGTGGTGGAGGCAGGCCATGGCCCCGCACTTAATGCCCCCACATTCCCCGGCGACACATGTAGTACTTTTGGTAATGCGAGGTGTGTTTCTCATCACATATCGGAGAATCTGTTGAGAAATTTCTGTCCGAGTGCTATATGTTATGGAGATGTGAACCTGTGGTAAAAGGTGTTGGTTCATGTAGAGTTTTCAGTGTTTGGTTTCTTGGTAATGTGTGTGGCGAACAGACTAGATTGATTCGCGGATTGAAGTTTCTATTATACAATACAGGCAAATCTACAAAAAGATATAGATAATTATCCTGTTCTAAAATTTATAGTATAGAATCGAAAACAAAAAAGCCCTTGGCATTAACGGACCTGCGGATACTAAGGTAAGTGCAGAATAGTATGAAGGCCATATATCGCGAACCTCGAGAAATTTTTCTAGCTCTAGTCTAATTACATTATTTGCATTCTTTTTTCAGACTGTACGATCATCCTCATTTGAAGAGGTGCGAAAAATGCTTTCCTTAGTCGTGTTTCAGATTCAATGTGGATTACTCGGAGACAGAAGCTGTAAGGCGCTCTGATATTTTTTGGTAGTTTCTTTCAAATGGTTTTCAATAGCTTTATTGCATTGAATATGATGTCTTTTCCAAACAGATAAAAAGAATGTTCACGTTAGTGACGCGAAGTACACGGAATATGGAGCAGTAAGGAACAACGAGGTTCCTGTTAGGCAAAATACTTCATATATAACCAAATCATATCTTTGAAGTGTACTGTTCCAGTGCGGAGTTGGAATTACGTTTAGATAACATTAAAAGATATGAGAATAGCAAGCCGTTTTTGATTGCCTTCATTATTTTCAGTGTTCTACGTTTTCATTTAGTAGTAGCTGTTTTTGAAGTTTTATTTATAAAATTCTGTTATACAAGAACTCGACAATAACATCCCGCAGGGAACATGCTAGCAGGTTGAAAGCGCGTCGAAATGGGGGATGGTCGCGGTTTATATCAGGCAGGCTTTGCACAAGGATGCAGATGCTTTAGATAAATGTGACGGAGAGGGCTACTGCAGAAATGCAAGATTGCCATTGATGCGAATATCGGCGGGATGTTAGCCGATGAGGCATCATACTTATATATTATAGTCTTTTAATAAGCCGATAGATAAGCTCACGGTAACCGGCAGACAGGATAATGGTCGATGGCTATTACCTGTGATGATAGAGCTAATGAAAGAAAGAAGTCAAGTAAAGCCAAAAGAAACATAAAAATGATTTATATATATTTATTATAATATTAATTAAATTAATGTCAGTGTTTTTATCGATTATTTATATTAATATTTATTATTATTATATAATTATATTTTTATTATATGATATTTATTTAATTGATATAATTTATAATTATTATTAATATACTATAATTATTATATATTATATAATAGATATAATATTATTTTAATTTAATTATTATTATTATATATATTTATTATTATTATAAATATTATATTAATATTATATATTATATACTCTCAACGTTTTTATATATATATTTTAATCATATTCTATAATATAATTTATTATAATATATATATATATATATGATATATATATTATTTTCTATAATTGTTCATTATATATATATATATATATAATATATATATATAATAATATACTATATATAATATATATATATATATATAGGCCAGCGTTTAGTTATCCCTCATATGTATCTTAAAAAACTATTAAGTACAGTAAAACGGAATACATTGGTGGAATGCTGGTCCAATTTTAGTGCGAAAAAACATGATAAAAAAAAAAAAAAAAAAAAATAAAAAATATATATATAATATATATATATAATATATTATATATATTATATATATATATAATATATATTATATACTAATATATATATATATAAATATATATCAAAAACTACAATGCTACAGCGAAAAGGGAATACATTTTTGGAACCTGTCTTTTTCCCGTAAAATTTCACATAGGAAAATGCTGTATACGGCACAGGGGGGCGAGCCGACGGGGAACACAGGGGGGGACGGTATTCCATACCCCGATAGTGGAGGGCGGGAACCCCGCGACACCACTAATAAATTAAACCTATAAGATGAGCTGAGCGGTCTACTCCAAGGCCTTCCTCCTCCGAATTGAGGGTCGGCGGAATTAGTCCTACCCCCGTAGTTGCTCACTAAGGAGCTAGTACCCCATCAGCTTCATGTTTAGTAGTAGTCGCGGGAGTAGTAGTAGTAGTTCAGTAGTAGTAGTTTGGATATGTAGTGATAAAATAAATCAAAGATATATTGAGATAGAAAGTCTATTTTATTTGCAAACCGAGAAACCAAATAGTAAAGATCTTTCTAAATAGGCCTTTTAATCATTTTACTATAAACTTAACAATATTTTATGTTTTTTTTTATGTATAGCTAATTTTCCTTATGATTTAATAAATTTTACAAGGATCCTAAAAATGTATTCCTTTTCGCTGTAGCTATTTGTAGTTGATATATATTAATATAGTCTTTATCCTGATTAATCATTTGATTTACCTGATTTATTAGAACTTAGTATTCTAATGGTACATGCTATAAAAGTATTCCTAGTTAAAAACTTAAATAATTTCCCTAAATTACTACTAAGTGGCTACATTTAAACCTCTACCAAGACAGGCTATATACTCATGTATTGTAGTGATATGAAAGATACTATATCATATAATAATATATATATATTTATATATTATACTATTATATATATATATATATATATATAATTATATATATATATATATATATTTTTTTTTTTTTTTTTTTTACAGTTTCCGCCCACTAAAATTGCGACCAGCATGCTCCACCCATGGAATTCCGTTTTACTGTGCAGTAATAAGGTTTTCAAGATAACATATGACATATACTAAACGCGACCATTATATGATATATATTATATATTATTATTAATATATATATATCAATATATATATATATATATATATATATATATATAATGATGGCCTATATATAGTTATGCTGCGTTAGTGTATATGTAGTGTGTATACTATATAGTACGTGTGCTGTACTAGTACGTACGATGCATTATGCCGATTAGTTATAGAGGAGTCTTGCTTATTAAACCTGCATCCTTCCAAAATAATTTATGCTATGTAAATTGGTACATACTTGTGAGAATAAATGCATTTTTTAAGATTGCCTGGCGAATTCTTCTTCTTCCGAATAATAAATTTTCATTAGACGCTAATAATTTAAAAGATCTAGTATATTTTATTGTTTTTTTAGTGTATACTGTCAAAACAAGATGTGATAGTCAAAAAACAATACCACGCTAACTATCTCGTATGATGTCAAATAGAGGACAAAAAAAGTGTTATATATAGTATATATATAAGAATATATATATCATATTATATATATATATATATTATGGTATATATTAAATATTATATAAATCACTGCAAGATGATCTTATATATATTAATAATAATATATAAATCTATATATATATAATTATAATATATAATATATTATATAATATATTAATATATTAATATAGTATTATATGTAGCAGATTATTATTTTATAACTGCTCCACTCAGTATATGTAATAAAACTAGGACCTGAGCATGATCTTACAGTAAAACCAAATAATTAATATTTGCGAATCTCCAGAAATTCTAAAAGGATGGGATTTAACTTTTTTTTTTTCCCTATTCATCGAAAAGTTATTTAAAAAAATTAATTTTCCCCATTAGGGGCTTCGAGCCTAGTAAGGGTGACAGTAGGGTAGGTGAAACGTTTCATAACTCACCCTCGATAGAGGTGAGAGGGTTAACGTGATAAGGAACCCCTCGCTCAGAACTCAAAAAGACCAAAGTATATATATACTAATATAAGTCGGTGGATCCGTGAGAGACCATATCAACGGAGGCGTGGAGATAGTCCCTCCACTCGTCGTCCCATCCGGTAGTAATATAGTATCAAATCAAGTCGCGTCGAGGCCGAAGAGATCCGCGTGACTCCTGCGCATCCTCTATCTTGACCGACGTGTGTTTACTCTCTTCTAGCGTACTCCTCTTAGGTTTAAGCTCTACTCATAACCTCAAACTTTGCTTTGTCTGACAGTTAAATACTTATTTCTTTTCTCTTTTTTTTTTTATCACAGGTCAATCATACCATCCTCTGCTCTTAATCTCCCGCTCAATAGAGGCATGGTTTCCTCGGGTCATCTCTAGGACCTCCCGTGATGTAGTAACGATACGGGTGGAATCATCCCCCCCATCCGGTGAGTATGGTAGTCTCCGGTAACCCACGAGCCTTTGTGTATCTTTGTAGGTGTCGCGGGGCGTTCCTCCAGACCATCCCCTCCGGATGGTGAGAAATCGTCCCCCCCTCTGTCTTCCATCGGCTCGAGCCGAGTCTAGACATGGGGATAAATAAATTTTTTAAAATATATATTACTCTAATGATTAAAATAATAAAAATAAAAAAAAAAGTTAAATCCCACCCTTAGAATGATATAAAGAGCTTTGTCATAAATACTATATTAAATTTTGTATTTCATTGTAAGGAGCTTGTACCTCCTATATATATATGATCCTAAGTTATTACTGGAGCATTAATAAATCTCTATGACCCATATACTATATATATATCAATATATACTTTAATAATACCTAATAATTATACATATAACAATTTAAAATATACTATATTATTAATATTATAATATATATATATTATATAAATAATTATATAAATGATAAGTACCTATTAATATATATATATATATATATAGTTATATATATATTAATTTATACTATATTATATATAATACTATATATAATATATTAACTATTAATTTTATCATATAAGAAATTAACTTTTAATATTAATTTAATATATTATATATAAATAATACAATATATATATTAATATAACGTAAATATATATATATATAATATATATATTATAATATATTTACTTAAATACCACGTGAGTGTATTAAGTTCCCTTTCATCCATCTAAACGTCTTTATTTTCTTATAATCAAATCGTTTTCCTATAGTTTTGATTTCCATATACTTACGTATTGAATGAAATAATAAATTACTTTCTATTTATAATTTTTCACCATTATTTAGCAATTACTACCTACATTAGTGTCTATATAATGATATTTTATTAGTTAATTTTACTTTATTAATTTTCAATATATATTATTTTTCTATAATTTAATTAATATTTTTGTAATTAACATTATAATATAACCATTAACTCTTTCTTGTGGGACCCAAATTTAATAGTAATATAATTACTATCGTCATATAATAACATAAAAAATATTAAATAAAATAATGAATTTGTTGGACGCAGCTTTTAAGGTCATGTAATAAATATCTATACCGTAAAAGATGTTATTCAGTCGCAAATCAAATTTTAATTATTTCTTTTAAACAAATATATAAAAAACAAAAAGTACCACTCCATTGCCTCGCATCCCTCTCAAACAATAAAGTGTCTTGCCCTCAATAACGAAGATTATATTACACTCCGATGTTGTCGTGTCTTAGCATATATTGTCCTCCGAATTTCGTACGGCCTATGGGATCTAATCTAGCCCGCCCCCATCTTAATTAATGAATGTGGAACTTTTAAAAAGTTTATATGATAATACGTACCCAGGTTCATATATATTAATATATTTCTATATTTATGTTCGGTTTAATTTTTAATTTTTATGGAGCAAAAATCTATTTATGGATTATACTGTTATGAGCCATAATTAATATTTTCTTTATTACTCTTATGTAACCATAACCCCTTTTCAGTATTACAAAAATAAAAAATAACGCATGGATAATTATTTATCAGAAGCAACCATTTATATATGATAAATTTGCAAAAAGATAGATCGTTTCTATATAATATATGATAATAATTATCCTAGTATGCTTAGTATATGTCGTTACCGTGGACGCGATAGCGAGCGCAGGGCCCAAGTGGTCTTGTTTCTGAGAGCATTGGAAATAGAATGGAAACTAGTTGGAGAGTCAGATATATTTGAGAATAAAGGATCATATTTGAGGTAAAAAAATAAATTTATTAATAAATCCTCTTACTGATTTTTTAGTTAAAGGTGAATCAAAGTTAAAGTTTAAATTTAGCTTCCTTATTTACTAAATGAATAGTTTTATAAACATAAATTGTAGTTAAATATCATACTAACCCGAGAAAGATTGGTATACTATCCATATTAATTATAGATTATATATATTAATATATATTATATATATATTATAATATAATAATTATACTATAATAGATATATTAATAATATATATAATATATCATCACCATTATTATATAGTTATATATATAATATATTATCATATATATTATACTATATATATATATGTAATCTAATATATACGTATCATATATACTATTAATTATTATATTTCTGAGTTAATGCTTATATGTGTAAGTAATTTATTTATTTTAAGTTATTTATTTTGTCATTTATTTTAATTTTTTTTATTTTAATTTATTTATTTTAAGTTATTATTTATTTTAAGTTATTTATTTTGTTATTTATTTTAAGTTATTTATTTTAAGTTATTAATTTTATTATTTATTTTGTTATTTATTTTAATTTAATTACTTATTTTAATTTATTTATTTTGTTATTTATTTCGTTATTTATTTTATTTTATATATTTTAAGTTATTTATTTTAATTTATTTATTTTAAGTTATTTATTTTAATTTATTTATATATAAAGTTATTTATTATAATTTATTTATTTGAAGTTATTTATTTTATTTATTTAAAGTTATTTTAAGTTTTTTATTTTAAGTTATTTTTTTAAAGTTATTTATTCTAAGTTATTCTAAGTTAAACTTTGCCATTTTATCGTGATATACAATCTAAACTTTTTGTCCCCTCCTCCGTCACTCATCGGCTCGAGCCCCCTAAAAGGGGTATTTTTTATCTTTTTAAACCCTTCAAGCAATCTTCGGCAGATTTTTTTGTTAACGGAATTTACTTCACAAGCACAATAAACATTTCAGCTGCATGAATTGAATTATTTTCTTTGAAACTCTAGGAGAAGTTCATAAAAGTTTAACTTCATGTTTTATATGCTTTTAGAATCTCAATCCAAGTTAGGTCTCTTAAGAAAATGTTAATTAAATCTTATTTTCAACAACGTAATTTGGTCGTTTAACGAAAACACAATGAAGTCAAATCCTAATTTTATGTTATGCGGGCAAAATCCTGAATATTAAAGTTTATTTAATTTTCTTTGTATTTTTTTTGGAAAAAATAGCTTCATATAACTTTTAATGTGATTTATTATTACCTATTAGTATAAACTAAGAATATAAATTAAAATTAATCGTTTCAAATAATCTTTGGGGTTAAGTAGTAATGGAAAGATTAAAAAGGATGATAGTCTTAAATTAAAAATAATAATAATAAAAAAATTAAAATACAACAAATAAAAACACTTGCGTTCAAGTCTACTTTATAAGACAACTTGAAGAAACATTTGGTCACATTGATAAGATGTCAATAGGTTCTTTTACTCAAGATAAAATCAATACCAATAGTAAGACTGATATTACTCAAGTAGCACCAGCAACAGCAATAATAATAATAATAATAATAATAATAATAATAATAATAATAATAATAATAATAATAATAATAATAATAATAATAATAATAATAAATAATAAATAATAATTATAATAATAAAAAAAAAAAAATAATAATAATAATAATAATAATAATAATAATAATAATAATAATAATAATAATAATAATAATAATAATAATAATAATAATAATAATAATAATAATCTGAAGCTTTTTCAGGTATTGGTTCTATAGTAACAATAATACATAATAATAATAAATAATATTAATAAATAATAATAATAATTATAATAATAATAATAATGATGAAGCTTTTTCAGGTATTGGTTCTTAGTAACAATTAATTAAAATTTGCTGTTTAGAATACACAACATTCGATGTAATAGAAAACAGATTCTGTTTTTTAATAATACTTTTTTCTTTTTTGCCTATAAGAATATGATCTTCGATAAGGGATTATTAAATATATTAATAATAATAATTAATAATAATAATAATAATAATAATAATAATAATAATAATATAATAATAATAATAATAATAATAATAATAATAATAATAATAATAATAATAATAATAATAATAATAATAATAATAATAATAATAATAATAATAATAATAATAATAAATTGATTAAAAAAATAAATAAATAAATTGTTATTATTGTTTTTATTATTATTATTATTATTATTATTATTATTATTATTATTATTATTATTATTATTATTATTATTATTATTATTATTATTTTATTATTATTTGACGAGTTAGTAGTAGTAGTGTAGTAGTAGTAGTAGTAGTAGTAGTAGTAGTAGTAGTAGTAGTAGTAGTAGTAGTAGTAGTAGTAGTTGTTGTTGTATACTCTAAATAATAGCTATATAACAACAATAATGCTTAATCAATGAAGATAAGATATAGAAGAAAATAAAAGAAGAAACGAAATCGATGTGCGTGATTTGGATTCTAATCTGATTAAGAAGAAAAAAGAAAAGAAAGAAGATTGGAGATGGAAAGAAAATGAATTGAAGATGGAGAGGAGAGGAGATGAGAGGAGATGAGATTTAGAGAAAGGAAGGTCAGAAACATCTCATTTTAAGACTGAAGTAAAACAAGACAAGGGTCTGTTAAAACCTATAAGAGGTCTTAGTGGAGTGACAAGTTGAGGTATAAAGTCTCGAAGAAGTCTTCAGCTTATGTTGAGGACGAAGAAGAAAAGAAATATAGTGTATAATATAATAAATAGTTTGGGTGTGAATAGAGTTATAAAAAAATATTGTTTTTATTGTTCCAAAAACTTTTTTCCTCTTGCCATTTTTTTTGGCGGTTTTATTTATTAATATTATTTTTACCTTTTTTTTTTTTTTGTCTTTTCTTGCTTTTTATTAATTTTTTTAAACTAAAAAAAAGTCAATAACAGGTTTTTCTTTAAAAAAAAAAAACTTCCTTTTAACGTTCTTTATCCCCTTCTCAGAGGGGTAACAAGGGGGGACTACAGGAAATTGAACTTTAAAGCCGGCTATCCCAAACCTGTCACC
>JABUQX010006433.1:30000-32500 GCA_015478945.1 Trachelipus rathkii | reverse complement strand
ATATTATTATTATTATTATTATATTATTTATATTATATATTATTATTATTATTATTATTATTATTATTATTATTATTATTATTATATTATTATATATTATATTATGTATTTTATTATTTATATTTTATTATAACTACTGTTTATTATCATTACTAGTATAACTTCAACGTATGGACACTGCTATTAATATGATGTTCTATGAGTTCACCTAAAATTATATATATATATATATATATATATATATATAATATAATATATATATGCGAATATATTTTTATATAGATATATATAATATAGATAAAATTATATAATATAAATACATATAATTATATAATATATATATATATATATATATATATAATATATATATAATATATATATACTATATATATATATATAATTAATATATATATACATATATATATATATAAAATATATAAAGCACCACAAAATCAACTTGACATTATTCCTTATTATTATTACTAAATATTATCATTATATTATTATTATTGTATATATTATATTTATTATTATTATATTAATTATATTATTATTATTATATATTATTATATTATTATTATATATTATATGAATTAAAAAATATAAATGATTTTTATTATTAGTTTTATTATTATTATTATTATTATTATTATTATTATTATTATTATTATTATTATTATTATTATTATTATTATTATTATTATTATTATTATTATTATTATTATTATTTATTATTATTATTATATATTACTTTTGTTATTAGTTTTATTATTAGTTTTATTATATTATAATATTAATATTATCATTATTATTATTTTATTATTATTATATATTACTATATATTATATTATTATATTAAAATATATATATATTATATTGTTATTATTATTAATTATTATTATATTTTAATTATAATAGACTATATTTTTTATATTATATATTTTATATTATTATTATTATCATTATTTATATTATTTCATTATTATTATAATTATTATTATTATTTATATATATTATTACATTATATATATATTATTATTTCATTATTATTATTATTTATTATATATTATTATATTATTATTATTTTTATATATGATTAGACATTTCTATTTATAGGTTCCCAGAGAGCTCAATATTTTACGTACAGGAATAACGTGAATTTAAGTTGTCCTTGTCTAGACTTTCTACCCTCTCCCCATAAAAAAATAAAAATTAATAAATACATGAAATAAAATATAAAAAAAAAAAAAATCTGAAATGTTTCACTCTCAAGAGCAATAATAGTAGTAGTAATAATAATAATAATGAATAATAATAATAATAATAATAATAATAATAATAAAATAATAAATAATAATAAAAAATAATAATAATAATAATAATAATAATAAATAATAATAATAATTAAAATTAATAAATAATAATAATAATTAATTAATAATAATAAATTAAAATAAATAATTAAATAATAATAATAATAAATAATAATAATAATAATAATAATAATAATAATAATAATAATAATAATAAATAATAATAATAATAATAATAATAATAATAATAATAATAATAATAATAATAATAATAATAATAATAATAATAATAATAATAACTTTGTAAAAACAATAAAGTTTTAAATATGATTCTTACGAGAGACTGTAAAAATTTATTTTATTCATATCCATCTGTAAAGTATCACAAATAGTCGACAGGAAAAATTTAAAAGCGAGTAAATTACCTAAATCGTCGACACATCATTAACAAAATTTGATCTCTTGTCAAACACGTCGACAAATAGTTTCTAAAAGTAAAATAGTAGACAACATTTTTCTCAAACCTATCGAAATCGTCGACAAAATAAATCGTAGCGACATAATTGTCGACAAATCGTAGACAAAATAATTTTTTTTATACATACGATATCGATATATCGATTATCTATAATATCGATATATCGATTATTATATCTATTACAAAAATAAAAAATTTGAAAATACACATATTTTCAGACAAATACACAAACATTTCACTTACTTACAAAGGTTATGAAAATATACACTCATTTTGACACACACACACCACAACACACACACACACACACACACACACACACAACACTTTTTTATGATTGGTATAAGAAAAGTCTTAAATCCAGCACAGGAGAAATATCCAAAGATGTGACATGTGTATAGGTTGAATAGTTTTTTATATACTCCTTAGTGGGTCATAAAAGACTTAATTATTACACTGTTCATATATATATATATATATAATATATATATTATAATGATATATTATATATATATATATATAATAATAATATAATATATATATAAATAAGATAATATAATTATATATATATACATACAATATATATATAATATATATAATATACATATAATATATATAATTAAATGGTTATAAATAAATGAATATATTATTCAATGAATATGTTTCTGATTGAATAAAATATTTAAATTTAAAATATAAAAAATTATAA
>JABUQX010006433.1:12500-25000 GCA_015478945.1 Trachelipus rathkii | reverse complement strand
AGACTAAGATATTATAAAGAGACAAAACAGGACAATGAAATAGTTGTTGATAAAAAGACAGAACAACAGTATGGAAACTTTTGATTGCATGAAGCTAATTCTAGAGTACAAATTTCACTAGATTCCAAATCAGAAACACGAAAAACAAATTTACATTGTTCGCAACATATTCGCAAACTCAAGCTTTGCTGTAAATTGAGTATAAAGACAGTAGGAGCGACAAATAAAATAGGGCTCTCTGTCAGCATCAAACTCAATACACCCGTGTTTCGGTTAAATACATGAGAAATTCAGGCATAACTAGAAAAACTATAACAAGCTACACGAAAAATAAATATCATTTATAATCAGAGACGTTTTTACCCCGCGAAATTAAAAAAAAAAAAAAATAACGCTTTTGAAAAATTTAAAATGTAAAAATGTTGAAAAAATTACATTTTTTAAATCGAAGATGCCGCTTACTCCGAGTGAGCACGCAAATGTCAAATGTTGAATTTTTTTAAAAACTAACGAATACCCCCGTAAACAAGAACAGATGATAGATCGGTTCTCGGCCTACCGGACACGGGAACTTCTCCCCCCCTTCCCCCATCGCCTAACATGGCTACGTATACCAGCATGGTGAGATATGCGGCGAATTAGTCGTGCAGACAACACCCTAAAAAGGATATAAAAAAAAAAATAACATTTTCTCCATAGCGTAAAAAATATGTGTTTTGGCAACTTTTGCTTGCTCGAGAACAACCTAATGCAGGTTCCCAAGTCAATCAGAGCCACAGTGCCAGTGTAAGATTTTACAATATTTAAGTTGTTATTTAATTAAATTAGAATAAAATAAAAAAAATTTTTTTTTAGTTTCTTCGATGAATTTACTTGCTGAAATCAAAAATGTGATTTATTTTCCTGTAGCTGTTATAGTTTTTTACAGGCCTGAACTCTCGGAGCTGGCTATATATTATATATATATATATTAATTATAATATATATATATATTATATAATAATATATATATAAGTGGTACAGAGCAATATAATTATATATATATATAATAATATTATATATATAATATATATATTGTACTCTCTCTCTCTCTCTCTCTCTCTCTCCTCTCTCTCTCTCTCTCTCTCTCTCTCTCTCCCCTCTCTCTCTCCTCTCTCTCTCTCTCTCTCTCTCCTTTCTTCTCCGTCCGTTAGGCTACTTTCGTTTTATGCCTTCATTCAATTTTCGCCTCTACGAACTCAGAGTTTTTATTAACGCATTCAACTTTTTACTCTATCGACACAATCTTCCCCGAATTCTGGTTCCTCAAATGCTAACATAAATAGAAGCGAGTCCAAAATACTTTTCCGTTTTTGCCTTAAAATATATACAACGGTATTTCTTCTCTTTTCTTTCTTTACGCTCAGACCTTCAACCAAGTCAGTTGTGCTGTTTCCGTGATCCAATTCTTGATCCCTCGCTTTTAGCGTCATCAACATCTTTGCAACGATTTTTATAGTGTTTTGGTGTAAATTGTGAATTGACATTTTCCAGTTTTTTAAGCATCTGGGTAGGTCTTAGTGTAGTGTTTATTTTAGATTTAAATATTTTAGTGTTTAAGTGGTGTTTTCTAAAAATAATAATTTTTTAAATATAAAGTATCTCGACTGTCTTAATAATCATAATAAAAATTTCATTTGCCACAGTATGTGAAAAATATTACAGTATATAAAATTTATTACAATATTAGTATTGCTTAGTTTTTAAGATATAAAAATGTTAATTTCGTACACCCCATATCAAAAAATTTCTTCAGCTTTTTATAATTTCGTATTTTTATTATAAATTTATTCCTATTTTTTTTTTATTATTTCTATTAAAAATTATTATTTATATTTATATTTTTTAATAGTTTTTTTGCTATTGTTTTGCTACCGTTTTCCTACTGTTTTTGCATCCTGTTGTGAATAAAGTAATAACTACAACTTCTTTGATCCTCCTACGAAGGCCCAGCGCCTTCATCTGATGACCCCACCAGTGTGGATGCCGATCTTCATCGACGCCTTCTTCAAGCTGCATCTCTCCTCCAGGGCCTTCAAGAGGCCTACTATAGTCGCCGTTACTTCTCCTCAAGCCTTCAAGAGGTTCCTCGCTCGAAGCAGCTGTTATTTTTCACTCAATATTTTTTTTATTAATATTATTTTTATTTGGGGGGCCTGTTTTTAAAAAACAACAGGGATATAGGAGCTTTTGCTCCTCCCACCAAACTGAGATAACTCAAGGCCATATTGACCTTTATTTTTCTTAAGTATACCTTTTTCTTAAGTATACCTTTCTTAATTTTAAGCATTTTTTAATTATTATAGCTAGCTAGGCAGATTCCCACAGTGTTCCCCTGTGGTTTATTTTTAACTATTATTTTTAATTATTTTGCTACTATGTTTCCTCCAAACGATGATACTCCTCCAAATGTTAATGTGACTTCTGCTCCGCCTCAGACTTCCAAAAAATGCAACTACATTTAATGGTAAGTTTATTGAAAATGACCTTGACCTGACCTTTGTCCTCCTTGAATTGCAATTGGAGGCTACCACTGAGAATGAGCGCTTTCGCGCCTTATTAAGTATTTTGCCTGTCAAGGTCCTTCAACGTCTGAGAGACGTGTTACCTCGATTGCATTCTAGCAACCAGCCATATACAGAACTCAAAAGTGAATTATTAGATAGGTTAGGCATTTTGGACTCTGATAAAATAAAACAATTACTTAAAAATGAAAGTCTTGGCGACCGGCTACCGTCAGCCTTGCTGTCCGATATGTTAGGTTTACTTGAGGGTCCCCCTGTTGGTCCCTGCATTAATATTGTCAGACAGTTATTTTTACAGAAACTCCCTGCCGAACTCCAGTTCCATCTCGCCAGTGTACATCCTAATAATACTTTGCACGAACTCGCTGCATATGCAGACCGTATTGTTAAGGCAAAGCCTCTGACGGCTCAGAACATACAACCCGTTGCCTCTTATGTATCAACCTTGCCGCTAGGTCTAGGGTCCCAGCTACCCACTAATCCGCAGGCGCAAGGTTTAACTCCTTCTGCCAATACCACTATGCTTGAGGCACGTACGTATATCAACCTTAGAAAACACAATTTTTGATTTAATGAATAGAATTCGCACTCTTGAAGCTCGCCCTGCTTATTACCAGTCTTACCCTTCGCCTCCTCCTCCCTCTTTTTCTCATTATCCTCGTTCTCCTCCACAGCATCGTCGCTTCTATCGTCGGTCACCACCCCCTCTCGCCAATCTGCTGAAGCTCAACTGCACTTTCAACCTCAGTCCCAGCCGTCTTCTCATCCTCCTGCCGCACCTCTTACGTACAACGCAAAATCAATCATCAGCGATAGAGTGACCAGACCTGCAACTGCATCTAACCCTGTGCTTATAATTTAAACTCAACTACCATATCTTAAAGATGTAAGATGTGGTCAACCCAGCGTCCAATCTTCTTTGTGCTTACGATAATTCTACCGAATTGTCCTATCTTACAGATACAGGATCTTCTTTCTCAGTTTTACCTCTTTCCTTTGCAGAAGAACCGTGCCGTTGACCCTTTGGGTTAATTGCAGGCAGCGAACGGTTTCATTATCCGTACTTACGGTACCAAACAACTTCATCTCACCCTTTCTTTTCGCCGCGACCTTCTCTGGAACTTTGTTATTGCCGATGTTACTCTTCCCATTATTGGTGCCGACTTTCTTTCCCACTTCAATATTCTTGTTGACCTACATCACAACCGCTTAATCGATTACGAGACTTAGTTCTCTTCTGCCTGCAGCCGTGATACTTCATCTATTAATGGTATCCATCTTCCTTCAGGTAACAACCCTTTCGAATCTCCTTTTTCTCCCGACTTTCCCGATCTTGTCTCCCATCTCGACCTTCCCGGAGGTTAAACATAACGTCGTTCACCACATAGAGACGAATGGGAGACCTCCTTTCTCCCACGCCCGTCGTCTTGCCCCTGACAAACTTCAAGCTGCTAAGCAGGAGTTCAACACTCTGCTTCAACAAGGCATCATCCATCCTTTCAAGTCCGACTAAGCCTCCCCTCTTCATTTGGTGCTGAAACCCAACGGTGACTATCGCCCTACTGGAGATTACAGATGCCTAGACGCCATCACGCGTCCAGATAGATACCCTGTTCCTCATATACAGGATTTTACAGCCCGTCTGTCTGGATGTAACATCTTTTCAAAAAAAGACTTAGTCAAAGCCTTCTACCAGATTCCCGTGAACCCTACTGACGTTCACAAAACTGCTATTATCACCCCTTTGGACTTTTTGAATTTCTGCGAACTCCTCTCGGCCTCCGGAATGGTGCACAATAATTCCAACGCTTTATCGATTCCGTCCTCCACGGACTGCCTTTCATATTCGCCTACATCTCCAGCTCCTCTCCGGAAGAGCACACCTCTCATCTTCGCCAAGTCTTCGCAAGACTAGTCGAGTACTTCATACGTGTCAACACTTTAAAATGTATGTTCGGCGTATCCTCACTTACTTTCCTTGGCCGCACAATCTCTTCCGAGGGTGTCCACCCCCTCGATGACAGTGTTTCTGCTATCCGTTCCTTTCCCATGCCCCAAAAACAACGTCAACTCCGGAGATTTCTCGGCATGGTGAACTTTTACCATCGATTCATTCCTTCGGCTGCAGAAATTCTCCGCCCCCTCAACTCGCTTCTCAAACCTGCTAGAAAAGGTTCTTCAGCCTCCGTCTCCGTGGATTGGATGGACGAGGCCCGTCATGCTTTTGCTTCCATCAATGAAGCTCTGGCTTCTTTCGTTCTCCTCGTTTTCCCCTCTACCACTGCACTGACCCGGATCCACACCGACGCTTCGGATTATGCAGTGGGTGCTGTCCTGCAGCAGATTTTAGAGGGTGAATGGCGTCCCTTGGCATTCTTTTCCAAGAAACTTCAGCCTACTGAGGTACGTTACAGAGCTTTTGGGAAAGAATTGCTTGCCATTTTTCTCGTTATTAAACATTTCCGCTATTTCATTGAAGGTCGAGAATTTCATATTCTTACTGATTATCAACCCATCACTCATGCGATTATTACTTCTACTGTCAAACAGTCCCCACTGACATCCGCCACGTTAAAGGTGTCGAGAACATCCCCGAAGATGCCCTTTCTTGCATCAGTGCCATATCTCCTCTTCCTTCTCTCAAATACAAAGAGATGTCTCGTCTGCAACAACTGTAACAATACACGTTCCCAGCTAACTCTACCTTTGCCATCCAAAGAGTGGAAGTGTTCGGTTTCCCCTTCCCACTCTTATGTGATATGTCATCCCGTTTGGCCCGCCCTGTTGTTCCAACTCAGATGCGTCGCCACGTCTTTAACACCATTCACAACGTCTCGCATCCGGGGTGTTAAAGGTTCACAAGTTAAGGTTTGCAAACACTTCGTTTGTCCTTCCCTTCTCCAGGACGTTAAGCTTTGGACTAAGCAGTGACTCAGTTGCCAAAGTTCGAAAATCCACAGGCGCACTAACGTTCCTGTCAAGCAGTTTCTTACTCCGGGACAACGTTTCGACCAAGTCCACATCAACTTAGTTGGTCCTTTGCCTCCTTCCAATGGATACACTCACATCTTTACCTCCATCGACCGCTACACCCGCCAGGTCGAGGCCATCCCTTTGCAAGACACATCCAGTGAAACCATCTCTCAGGCTTTTCTATACAATTGGATCGCGAGATTTGGTACTCCTGCCACGGTCTCAACAGACCAAGGCAGCCAATTTGAATCTTATTTATGGAAAGACCTCATGGTTTTCATCGGTTCCAAACGCCTCCGCTCCTGCAGTCACCACCCACAGGCTCATGGAATGATAGAGCGTTTTCACAGTCAGCTCAAATCTTCCTTGATGGCGCATGGTAATCCCGAAAACTGGTCAGAGACTGTTCCCCTCGTTCTTCCTGGCATTCAAACCTCCTACAAAGATGATTTACAGTGTTCATCTGATGAACTTGTGTATGGTTCCTCCATCCGTATTCCTGGCGAATTCATCCTTCCTTCACCCACTACTTCGGATCATCACACCTTCCTTGCTAGTCTTCCTCAGTGTGCTGATTCTTGGAAGTCTTCCCTCCCACGTCAGACTCGTCGTGCTATTTACATCCCTTCCGAACTTGATTCATGTTCACACGTGTTGGTTCGTAACGATTCTCATCGCGGTCCACTAAAAGCCCGATACGACGGTCCCTTCCGTGTGTTGCAACGTCATCGCAAGTTCTTCACGTTTCAGAAAGGTTCCAAGGTTGAAACTTATTGAAAATGCGAGAAATATCTTACACATACAGAAACCATATAATATACAGCAGTATAGAGGCAGGCAGAGAAGGTAGTAGGTATATATATATATGAGTATATATATATATATAGTAGATATATACCTCTCACTTATTTGAAAAAAATTTCTCTGATTGATAGGAAGTTGTTTTTCACTTATTTCACTTCCTTCTTGTTTAATCAAAATCCGATGAAGCCTGATGCTACTTCTTATGATGATGGCCAAGGCTACTAATCTGATATCATCTTATGAAGACTAACTTTGTTTCACAGAATCACTTCTAAAGAAAACATTCAAGTGCCCACTGACTCTTTATTTAAACACCGCCCCCTTCTATTCTTTCTTCTCTTCTCTTCCTCTCCTTTTTCTTCTCTTTCTTCTTCTTCTTTTACCTGTTGCTGTTGTTGTTGATGTTGCATGGTAATACTTGTTGTTGTTGATGTTGTTGCTGTTGCTGCTGTTGGTGATGCTACGTTGTTGTTGTTGTTGTTATTGTTGTCGCCATCCAGCTTTTAAGTGTTTTTATCTCTTCTTGCCTTGTTCTTCTTGTTCTCTTGTTCTTTCTGCCTTCTGTTCCTTCTTCAAAATCTTCTTCTCTCCTTCTTCTCTCTTCTTCTTCTCTCCTCTTGTATTCTGTTCCACGTCTTTCTTCTTATGTTTCTTATTTGTTTCTTTCTATTTTCTTTCTCTTCTTTCTCTTTCTCTCTCTCTTTCTCTCTTCTTCTTTCTTCTTCTTCTCTCTCTTCTTCTTCTTCTTCTTCTTCTTCTTCTTCTTCTTCTTTTTCGTCTTCTTCGTATTCCAGTTATTCAACATTATATATATATATATATATATATATATATATATATATATATATATATATATATATATATATATATATATATATATATATATATATATATATATATATATATATATTAATATGTATTAGTATGTATTTTCTATGTGATTTTTATATAATTGATTTTAATAAAAATTTCTTCCTCATCCTTCTCAATAATAATAATAATAATAATAATATAATAATAATAATAATAATAATAATAATAATAATAATAATAATAATAATAATAATAATAATAATAATAATAATAATAAGAAAACTTCTGGTAGCACCTTCGTCAGGAGTCCTAAACCGATGGTTGAACAGCAAACGGCACAGGAACCGGAGTCGAAGTCGGTCTCGCAGTCGGAATCGGAATCGGAACCGGAGTCGCCTACGGAGTTGGAATCGGAATCGGAGCTGGAGTTGGAGACGGAGCCGCAGCAGGAGTCGCTAAAGGACCCTCTGCAGGAGTCGGCTAAAAATCGAGCTCACTGCGTGAGCTCGATTTTTTCGACGTTATAATAATAATAATAATAATAATAATAATAATAATAATAATAATAATAATAATAATAATAATAATAATAATAATAATAATAATAATAATAATAATAATAATAATTAATAATAATAATAATAATAATAATAATAATAATAATAATAATAATAATAATAATAATAATAATAATAATAATAATATTCACTTCAATGTTAGGCCTAAATCGAGCGTTCGGAAGCTGCAACAACGGCGTAACCCGATTATTTCAGATTCAGTCTCGGGGACAGCTACCCCCTAATATCAACCTAGAGACTTGAAAACTCGCAGGTGATCAGTTTAACATACCAATAGAACATATACAAAGTTTCATAATAATAGCTCAAGCCGTTTTCGAGAAAAAGGTGTTAGATCTCAGATGGGCCCCTACTACTTATATATATATATATATATATATATATATATATATATATATATATATATATATATATATATATATATATATATATATATATATATATATATATATATATATATATATATATATATATATATATATATATATATATATATATATATATATATAGAGAGAGAGAAGAGAGAGAGAGAGAGAGAGAGAGAGAGCTCCTAGCTCAGAGATAGGTTGGAGCGAGAGAATGTGGGAGCTATTGTCTACTAACTCCTACTAACTCTAGCTTCATCCCACTCTGACGTTAATGGGGAAACTTTCCGTCATCCGAAATAGGCCTGGCCAGCCAGGGGATTAGTAGTTAGGTCGTGTTCCCAAGGACCTTCTTGATGTAACCGACTTTAACAGGACGAAAGTTCTTCCTGGGGCTGAAGGTTTTATATATATATATATATATATATATATATATATATATATATATATATATATATATATATATATATATATATATATATATATATATATATATATATATATATATATATATATATATATATATATATATATATATATATATATATATATATATAATTTTAAATTATTTTAAGTTAAAATTTTGCCCCATAGCTAAAATCTTGGCTACTCCCATGCTGCAATGATTTTTTTTCTTTCAGAATGTTTTTTATTCTAGTATTGACGATATTTTCAATCTGCACAACGTTCATCTTGAACGGAGAACTATTCAGGACTGCCCTGAAAACTGTGCATGTACTTTTGGCCAGGGATGATACGAAAAAAATCAAACGAAAAAAATCAACTGATTTTTTTACTTGATTTTTAAAAAAAAAAAAAAATCATGATTTTTTGATTTTTTGATTTTTTTGTTTTGTATATATATTTTTTTTTATATATTTTTTGTATATTTAAGTGATTTAACTTCAAATAGAAATAATAAATTAGAATAAAGCTATACATATGAAGCTTTTAATATATATATTTTTCAATTTTCAACACACTATTGGCATTGTAACCCGTAAGTCCGTAACACTCTTTAGTGTTGGTTGCTATTTCATTGTGTCATAGATTCTAGGCCCTATTTTAAGATTTTTAACCTAGAGCTAGGGCCTAGGGTTAAAAATTGAAAAATTAATGCAAGATACGGACTAATTATATATATTGTTTTCATATAATGTCGCATAATAGATATGTTAGGCCAGCATTTGAATATTGTCTACAATTTCAGCCCACCCCTTTTTTAAGAAAAGACATAGATATGCTATCATTGGGCCTATTTACTCAAACCGAGTGGAAGTCTCGATAGGCTCATCTGCCAGCTGCAGCGCCTAGGCCCTATTTTATGAATGTTTATAGCTAAAAAAAAAAATTAAAATTTAGCATAAACACAAATTTTTTATTTTATTTCACAGTTACTTACCCTTCCTGATTTTACATTTTGATTTATATAGAATGAATGAATCACTTAAAAAATAATACTATATCGAACTTTAAAAAAGTTTGTTTACAATTTATACTTCGCATCACGTCACGAATCTAAAAAAAAAAAAAATTGATTTTTTTTCTAAAAAAAAATTCAGGAAATCACCAACCCTGGTTTTAGCTCTTTTCAAGGTGTTTAAGCGGCAAGAAAAGTCGCTCTTTTGACGCTGCAATAAATTAGCTATGAAGTATACACATTACAAAGATCATTTATATATTACTATTTAAAAAAAGATTCAAAGAAGAAATTAAATCTATTTTTAGAAAATCACACATTTTAATACAGACTTACTTCCTCTAGCTGTACAGTAGTTGTAAATTGGAATGCTAAAGACCGAATCATCCGACCGAGATATCTATTATTGAGCCCATATTCTGTTACCAACCAGTTCCAGTTGCGTCTGAAATTTGAATTTAAAATTTAATATATATATATATATATATATATATATATATATATATATATATATATATATATAAGTGATTTTTTATATATATATATATATATATATATATATATATATATATATATATATATATATATATATATATATATATATATATATATATATATATATATATATATATAGCTAAAAGTGATGGTTTAAGTTTCTTTTTATTAAAACTTGCCAAAATATACAAAAGTTAGACCTTCTTTACTTATAGAATGTGACTTACAGAAAATGATTTGTGAGCACTAACTATTTTTTTGAATATAAAATATATTGATTTTAATTTTTAATTACCTACTTTTTTATTAAAACACGTTATTATTTTATTCTTTTCATGAAATGGTTTGTTTTATTAGAACTATGTTTTTTTCTATAATAATTTTTTATATATTTGTGAAATTATGTAAATACCTCTTATTTTTGTGCACATGAGATTTAGCGGTTCATTTTGTCGTACATTTTATGCATTTGATCACAAATTTTGTAAAACATGGATTGATTTTAGGTGTACTTGAGAAATATGTAAAGTTTAAAAATAATGCATTCACCGGCAAGTCAGCGAAGCTGGTAAACATAATAGAATGTGATTTTAATAAAGATATTCAGTCCAAAAAAAAAACAGCTTTAATACCTACAAGAGAGTCTTGAAGAGAACATCAACTACATCCCGTGAAGTAGAGGAACAAGCAAAAGATAAGAAATTACTTCCAACACTCCTGTCACCTCATATTGGTGACCCAGAAGTCAAACGCCCTCTTCAAGAAGAAGTTCCTCTGCTGCAGTGATGTAAGAAGAAGTCCCTCTCATACTGTGACGCAAGCAGAAGACCACCCGCTCAAAACTTCAAGAAGAAGAAGCTCTCTCTCTCTCTCTCTCTCTCTCTCTCTCTCTCTCACTCTCACTCTCACTCTCACTCTCACTCTCACTCAAGTAGATGTCTTCTGACGACGAGCAACCGCAGCCCCCAGCGGAAGAAAGAGAAACCATCGCCGGAATCAAGAGGAAACCTCCCGTGTTTTAAGAGACTTCTGTTCCAACTTGGTTCACAGTCTTAGAGGCACAGTTTCACCTTGGTAAAATAACCTTGGAGAAGACGAAGTGCTTCCACGCTCTCTCCGAGCTACCAACAGATGTTGTGGGTTGTATCTCTTCTGTTGAACTCGATGCTCAACAATACATTCCACCAAAGACAGCAGTCATTACTATTTACGAGAAGAGCAAGATTGAATTATTTGACGAATTTATATCCAAATAAGATTACAGTGGCAAGCCTTCCCTTCTTCTACGAGAAATGCTTCGTTACGGTTCCAAATTAAAGATTGGAGAAGACATCATCCGAGTGAAGTTATTGAAGACTCTTCCAACCAACATTCGACCAACTGTAGGCACAAACAGCACTTAATCTTGAACAACTTGGTGAACTAGCAAATTATCTATTTGTTTTGGTATTGTCCATTCCTGTCATGGCTGTGTCTACAGCAAACGACAACATCGGCTACAGGAATATCTGCAGGACTTGATCCATATAGTCAAAACCACATTTACTTCACTCAACATGAAAGAACGTGCAGACCTTGGTGCAAGTGGCCTAACAAAGCTAATATGTAGATAAAACCAGCGTCTCGTTCCTCTTTTGGATCATCATCTCCCACACCAACGGAAAACTAGAAGAACGAGCTGATTTCTGCGCTATAATCAGTTCGCTACTAACTATCATATCACAATATTTGGCGCGGATAATCTTTTCCTGCTGGACACCGTCGCCTCTGTCTCGAGACTACTTTCTACAATGGTAGCCAACATGTCCTTATTTTCCACTAACGTCACTTGTTCGGCAGTTAATGGCTAGTCTATCAAGTGTTATGGTGAAATATATATATATATATATATATATATATATATATATATATATATATATATATATATATATATATATATATATATATAATATATATATATGAAAATAAATATATATATATATATATATATATATATATATATATATATATATATATATTATATATAAATATATATATATATATATATATATATATATATATATATATATATATATATATATATATATATATATATATATATATATATAGATAAAAAATTCAAAAAGAAGGTTATTAATCTCAAAACTACAACAGCTACCGGCCGGAAAAAGGAATACATTGCTGGAATATTGGCAAATACCGAGGAAAAAAATCATATCTCGTAAACTACAAAAGCTACAGAGAAATGAACACATATTTCGAATCCTCGAAATTTTGGTTAGGAAAATGTAAAAAAAAAAAAAAAAAAAAAAATTAAACATAAAAATTGGCAATTTTTTTTTTGGGGGTGCTGGGACATAGTATATATATATATATTATTTGTAAAGGTATTACACGGCAATTTAGGGGCTCGAGCCGACGTGGGACAGAGGGGGACGTTTTCCATACCCCGTAGGGGAGGGGCGGAGGAACCCCCGCGACACCCAAA
>JABUQX010006433.1:0-10000 GCA_015478945.1 Trachelipus rathkii | reverse complement strand
GTGGTTGATAGGATTTGGAAGTTGTGTAATAAAGCGTTTATGGAGGGTATAGTTCCGAGGGATTGGAGGAGAGCAGTAGTAGTATTCTTATATAATGGTAAGGGAGATAAGGGGAACTGTAGGAATAATAGGGGAATTAGTTTATTGAGTGTTGTAGGGAAGATATATGCTGGTATTTTAGTCAAAAGAGTGCGTCGAGTGACTGAAGGACTGATTGGTGAAGAACAAGGTGCGTTTAGGAGTGGTAGAGGATGTGTGGATCAAATCTTTACATTGAAGCAAATGACTAAGAAAATGAGGGAGAAGAAGAATAAATTCTGTTTAGGTTTTATGGATTTGCAACAGGCGTATGATATGATTAATAGAGAAGCTCTATGGTAGGTGTTTGAAATATATGGTGTTGGTGGTAGGCTTCTGAATGCAATCAAAAGTATGTATGACGATAGTGAAGCGTGTGTAAGAATAAATGGTGTCAAAAGTGATTGGTTCAATATTAGTAGCGGAGTGAGGCAGGGATGTGTTATGTCTCCTTGGTTATTCAATTTGTATATGGATGGGGTTATGAAAGAATTAGAGATGGGGTGGCAGGAAATGGTGTTAGAATGATGGAGAATGGAAGTGAGTGGAGGGTGCCCAACCTATTATATGCGGATGATTTGGTTTTGTGTGTTGAATCTGAAGAGAGTTTGACAGGGTTGGTAGAGAGATTTGGCAGGGTGTGTAGAAGGAGGGATTTGAAAGTAAACGTAGATAAGAGTAAGGTTATGGTTGTGAGTGAGGACAGTCCTAGGTGTGAAGTTATGTTAGATGGTGAGCAGCTGGAACAAGTGTCTGAGTTTAAATATTTAGGATATATGTTGATGAAAAAGGAACGATGCAGAGTGTAGTAGGAAAGTTGTGCATGGCAGGAATGTGGCTGGTGCAATTAAATCGTTGGTGGATGTAAAGCGACTAAGTCTTGAGTGCGCTAGGGTCTTACATGAGGGTATGTTGTTACTTGTGTTAATGTATAGTAGTGAGACTATGAACTTTAGATTAATACCTCTTATTCCAGACCAATGTGTTCAGATGAACAATCTTAAGGGCGTGTAAGGTGTGAAAAGAATTGTTAAAATGAGGAATGAACGTATTAGAGAGTTATGTGATGTGAAGAAAGGGGGAAATGAGAGAATAAATGAAAGTATGTTGAGATGGTTTGGTCATGTGGAAAGGACGACAGTCGGTTGGTTAAGCGGATGTATAGTGGTGAGTGTGCTGGGAGTCGACCGGTTGGGAGACCGAAGAAAAATGTGGATTGAGTCAGTAATCGAATGTCTGAAGGAGAGAAATGTGAGTTTGGCAGAGGCGAGAATAAAGGTGCGCAAATAGGAGTGAATCTCGGGGTTTTGCGAGGGAGTCTGGTTGTGGCCAACCTGGGCCAGGGGATGAACTCTACACTTGACGACATGCAATAGTGAGGGGTCCGTCGCAGTCCCGTGAAACTCTAGGGTGGATTTTCTGACTGCGACGATTTCTCACTAATAGGTATAGAGGGGGCGATAAGGCTGGGCTTTCTTTTTGACTTATGTCTTGTTCTTCAACTACTTCTCTTTTCCGACGCATGTCACGCACCTTACCCCCAGTCTTGGGAAAAAAAGGAAGATGATATATATATATATATATATATATATATATATATATATATATATATATATATATATATATATATATATATATATATATATATATATATATATATATATATATATATATATATATATATATATGTATATATATATATATATATATATATATATATATATATATATACATATATATATATATATATATATATATATATATATATATATATATATATATATATATATATATATATATTAGTATAAATAGTATATATATATATATATATATATATATATATATATATATATATATATATATATATATATATATATATATATATTTATATATATGTATATATATATATATATATATATATATATATATATATATATATATATTCTACTCGTCAAAAATAACTCACCACTAGGGTAAATAACGCTCGCAGGAATGTGAAGACCCTTAACCCCATGAAACTCCACACCAACACAGACGACAACATCAGTGTAACTATGTAACCACCTCGCAGATAATTCGCTGCAGTATTGGGGCCGTCACCATGATAAATTTAGGAAAACATAAACCACGTAACTAGACCTGGGAGAGGTGGGGTATGTTATGGCGGGGGTATAATCTAGCGAGGGATCATTCACTTACGAAGCGACTCCGATAAACATGGAGAGGAAAGTGCGTCAACTTTCAAGAGATCAGTGCGTGCAGATAACAACACTCCACGCCGAAGGACACTGATACCGGTGACCTGGTCGACGGTTCGGTGTAGCGCACACAACGATTGTACGGGTGGTCCAACGGTACCAGGAAACCCTGACACATGTTCGCCGGCAAGGACAAGGAAGGCCAAGAGCCACGACACCTATGGAAGACCGATTTATACGTCTGCGTGCATTACAAGAGCGCCACACAACGGCACGACATCTGCAGATACAGCTGGCGGTGGTACACGGCACGAGGGTGAGTGACAATGCAATGCGTCGACGCCTTGCGGAACATAATTACCGGCCCTGGAGGCCTGCCATAGGTCCACCGTACACCACGGCACATCGAAGGTCCAGACTGGCATTTGCCCGAAACAAATCCATTGGACGGTCGACGATTGGGCAAAGGTGCTCTTTACGGACAGAGTCGAGGAGTAGCCCTTGTATCACCTGTATAGGTGCCAGAGTATACCGATGACCGACGGAGAGGTTCGCGCAATGCAATGTGTGGCAGGTGCCGCCGTTTGGAGGTGGGTCGGTTATGGTCTGGGGAGGTATCTCTTTATCGGGGCCGACGGAGTTGCACATCTTCGATGGAGGCACTCTTACAGCCTTAAGGTATATCACAGATCCTCAAACCATGTGTCGTATAGCATATGCCATCTACATCGGTGACTCTTTCATCCTAATGCATGGCAATGCAAGACCACACAAGGCCCATGTGTGAATCGACTACCTTGGGGTGGTTCACCATGGCGTTTGGAGTGGCCAGCATATAGTCCGGACCTCAACCCAATCGAACTTTTGTGGGATATCCACAAACGTCGGATCCGATATCTGCAACCCTCCCGGACCTGCGACAGGCAATGCACCACGTATGGGATCAAATCATTGTTCAGGACATTCGCCCACTTATCGAGAGCATGCCAGGACGGTATCAGGCAGTCATCCGTGCCAGAGGGGGTCATACACGCTATTAAGACAGACCCAAAATCCCATTATGGCCGTCACCGTACGTACCAACATTGTGTGTTTGCAGCGCAGAACCTCCGAACCCTACTGCGAGACCCTTTGACTGCACCTTGGTCTCACACTCTATCAACCTACGGTTCTGGGGAGGAATACACCATGCTATTGTCATTGTCCAATAAAGTTTCTTCTCGTTCTTCAACCTTTTCTACCCTTCCTAAGCCACGTACCCTTGTGGTGTGTTAATTTTGAAGAGTAATATATATATATATATATATATATATATATATATATATATATATATATATATATATATATATATATATATATATATATATATATATATATATATATATATATATATATATATATATATATATCAATCAAGAAACTTCGTCGAGAATTTAATTGGACTTTCATCGTAGCCGATATCGCAATGCCAATATTGGGAATGGATTTTCTACACCATTACAACTTAATCGCTGATTGTGGGAAGAAAACTCGTCAAGTCATCTATACGTCTCTTTCAAAGAAAGTTCTTCTTCACAAATCAATGCTAGCATTGAATACTCTAACATCTCATCTTTTCTTCAGGAGTTTTCCTTGTTAACTTCATCTCTCGACTTGACAGACATCCAATTTAATTCAAAAGAACCTGTTAATTACATAGAGACTGGTAATTATCCCCCATTGTTTGCAAGGTCTTGCTGTCTTCCCGAAGATAAACTAAAAGCAGCAAAAGCAGAATTCTACACTCTCTTGAAGAATAGAATTATCCAACCTTCCAAGTCTTCTTGGGTTTCTCCGCTCCATCTAATGCCAAAGAAAACTCCAGGATCTTGGAGGCCATGTGGCGATTGCAGATCTTTGAATGCAATAGCTAAAAGAGATGGATATCCACTTTTTCACATTCAAAGTCTCTCACAACGTCTACATGAATCAGCAATCTTCAGGAAAAAATACCATCAGAGGGCATATCACCAAATTCCAATACGCCCGGAGGACATTAAAAAAGATTTCCTTTACAACTCCTTTCCGCCTGTTTGAATATGTTTCTATGCCGGTTGGTTTGAAAAATGCTGACCCTAAATTTCAACGCACAATGGACTCCATTTTTCGACATCCCTCATTTATTTACGTCTACCTAAATGACTTGATAATTTTTTCATCAACTCAAGAACAGCATGAAGAACATCAGGACAGTTTTTAAGTTTCTACGAAAAAATTCTTTCAAAATATTCTTAGAAAAATGCGAATTTTTCGAGCCATCTCCCAACTATTTAGGATATCATATTTATTCACATGGAATTTCTACTCCGTCAGAAAAGACGTCCAAAATTTAGAAGTACCTGCTTCCTCGAGATTCAGCAGCTCTTTGAATATTCTGTGAAATTATTAGATACTGTCACCGTTTCATCCCTTGTTTTGCATAATTCGTCTTTCCTTTATAAGAAAAAGCTAAAAACCATCTAAATGATGAGTATCTTACGTGGACCACAGAAAAAGAAGAAACCTTCACTGAAATCAAGAATCAACTCCAAAATGTCACAAATGTTTCATTTTCTTTGCCGGACGTAACCAATCTTCAACTCGCAATGGATAGTAGCCGGACTTCTATAGGAGAAGCTCTTCATCAGATGATCAATGAGCAGCCAGTACTTATATATTTCTTCAGCAAAAAACTATCAGAACAGCAACGCAAATGCTCAGCTTTCGTGAATTTCTAGCAGCCTACTATTCTGTTCTTCATTTCAAATATATTTTAGATGGAAAAAACGTCATCTTGTGCACCGATCACAAACCTCTCTTTTCAGCTTTTTACAGTAGGAATCAAGCAAAAAGTGATCGGCAGCAACGTCATCTTTCTATCTTAACAGAATAGGTCTCATCAATGACCTACCTTAAAGGAGCAGATAACATTGTGGCAGATGCTTTATCCCGTATACCTTTGGTAACAGTAGATGCCTTCGATTAACTATCCATCGCTCGTCTTCAATCAACGGTTGAAGAAACTAACACTTTTCAGTCCCGTCTTCATTATTACCCTCTACGTGATAATCTTCAAGTATGGAGTGATACCTCTTCAGATTTTCCAAGATCATTTTTGCCAAAACCTTGTCGTGAATGGATCTTCAACAATTTCCATCTGATGTTACATTCTGGAATTAGAGTTTCTCTTGATCTTATTAAGATTAGGTATTTCCGGCCTAACATGGATCGCAACATCAGAATTTTGGTTTGATCTTGTCAACAATGCCAGATTTCAAAAATTCAAGGTCATACAAAACCACCTATTACTCTCATTGAAATTCCGTCGCAGTGTTATGAAACAATACATATTAACCTAGTGGGACCATTAACTCCATCCTCCTTTACCGATACTTCAGCTTCAGTCTTCAGATATCTTCTCACTTGCATCGACAAGAACACTAAATGGACTGAAGCAATTCCTCTAGTAAATACGACTTCCAAATCTGTCGCATTTGCCTTCATGCAATAGATATCAAGATTTTGAATTCCTCTCTGTCATCTCAGAAAGAGGGGTCACAATTTGAAGGAGAATTTTTCACCAAGCTGTCAAACCTATTGAATTTCATTGACACCGTACCAGTGGTTACCACTCTTCAGTAAATGGCCAAATCGAAAGGTTTCATCGATCGCTGAAGAGTGCAAGGTTGGAAAACAAAACTGGTTACTCTCTCTTCCAGTTATCATGCTAAGCTTTTGTTGCATTCCTGTTGACTCTGGATTCTCTCCTATACAAGCTGCGACTGGAAAAGCGCATCTTTGTACTTTAGAACTTCTCCAAACACCTAAAAATAGAGATTCTTGCAACGACTTCAAGAGAAAATTTATGGCTCACATGAAACAAGTGGATTTTCGCCAGCTACCACCTCTTCATCCCTCCAGCGTATCATCTTACATTCCTGCTGAACTTCAAATCTGTTCTCATTTTTTTCTTCAAGGCGATCGCATTCGGATGAGTCTTGAAAAATCTTATTCTGGTCTTTACAAGGTTCTTCAAAGGATGGATCGATGGTGCAAGATACAACTTACTGATGGACGGACAGATTTCGTTTCGATTTGTCGGCTGAAGCCTGCCGTACTCCCACTGCCTTCTCAGATGGTTCCTCTCTCAGATGCGAATTCGCTTTCACGTATGGTTCCCAAATCGGATGTGGATACTCCTTCACGAATGGTTCCCCAATCGGATGTAAATTCCCTTTCACGGATGGTTCCTCATACGGATGTGGATTGGCCTTCAGAGATGGGTCCTCAAATGGATGCTGGTTCGCCTTCACAGATGGTTCCTCAATCGGATGAGCAGACGACCACTTCATTTACTGAACAACAGGAACCAGCTATAGTTTTTCGACGTAACCCAGTGAGAAAAGTGCGTTTTTATTAGTGAATTTGCTTAGAAAGTTAATTAAGCGATTAATTAAAGGGCTCAGCTTCTGGGGCGCGAAGTAATTTATTGTGCTCAAAGTGATAAGTTTCTTTATGTCAAATATTTGCCAAAATATATAAAAGTTAGACCTTCTTTACTTGCATTTGGGTAGGAATTTTACATAATCATGTACTTATGTTCGAGCTTTCCCCCAGGCTTAATGGCATAATCTATTTAAACTTTTTGAAACATGAGCTCCGTACCTTGTTTAATGATGTACCTCTTAGTGACTTACAGAAAACGATTTGTGTGCATTAACTATTTTTGAGTATAAAATATTTTGATTTTAAATTTTAATTATCTATTTTTTTCATTACATGTTATTATTTTATTCTTTTTATGAAATAGTGTTTGTTTTGTTAGAACAATGTTTTTCTATAATAATATTTTGATATATTTGTTAAGTTATGTAAATACCTCTGATTTTCGCGCATCTGAGGTTTAGCGGTTCTTTATGTCTTATACATTTTATTGTTTTATGCATTTTCATAATTTTTTTGGTAAAACATGGCTGGATTTTAGGTGTACTTGAGAAATATGTAAAGTGTAAAAATAATGCATTCCCCGGCAAGTCAGCGAAACTGGTAAATACAATAGAATGTGATTTTAATAAAGATATCCAATCAAAAAAGCAGTTTTAATGCCTACAAGAGTACAATAGAGTCATCAAGTGAACATCAACTACAACCCGTGAAGTGAAGGATAAAGCAGAGAAAATAATAGCTCCCAACATTCCTGCCACAATATATATATATATATATATATATATATATAAAAATAACATATATATATATATATTCTTCTTTCTTAATATATATATATATATATAACTACTCTTATATATATATATTTCTCACCTATACTATATATATATATATATATATATATATATATATATATATACAGGGTGATTCAAAATTATGGTAAAAAATTTTGGTAACTGATAAGAAATGCAAAAATAAAGTTAAAATTTCTTATAAAGGTATGAAGTAACGTGCTTAGTATTCCGTCTGGCTCTCTGTATGTGTTATTGTACTAAATATTTTGTATCTACGAAACCAAGTAGGTTACAAACCTTATATTTGGGATGATTACTGTTGTGTGTATTGCTAATGACGACAAAAAGAAGTATCAAATTTACTATAAATTTAAAAATGGCAGCCGTTAAAAGTATTTGAGGCGACATTCCATGAAAGGGATGACAGGTTAAAATGTTAAGGAACCAAAAAAACACCTATTGTTGTCCGCAGAATCAAATGGTATAATAACATTTAATAAATTATGACTATTAATAAGGGAGAATGTAAATTTTAGTAATTGGAAACATCTCATTTAAATAATAACAACCCTTCCACAAACAGCTACTCCTTCCATTAAACATTTCAGCACATTGTTGACCAAAACAACCAAATACTGTATACAATAAATGCACTGTCTGTTTATGTTATGCATTACAATGTAACTCATTGACTGTGTTTCTCTCTCTTACCTATTACTTTCGTTATCGAATTTGGAACGTAATTATCACGTGTATTCATACTCTGAACTAGCTGGCTTGCATCTAATAAATGGGATGGCACGCTGCAATAGTTCTGCAGCAAGACGTTTGTACCAAGAGAAATATTCCAACCGAATTTGTTCAAATGCAAGGTCTTTTGCCACTATTCATCAATGCCTGTCTGAAACAGGGTATTTGCAGTCAAAAGAGCACACTAATGAAGGCAGACCCCGATCTACTAGGACTGTTGATTTAGAAGAATTAGTTCTTAATGAAATTTCTGAGCATCCTGAAAAGAGCACACGAGAATTGTCACTACAGTTTAATTCGAACCAATCTAGTATTTGGAGATTACTACACGAGCAACAGTTACACCCGTACCCACGTCCGTCAGTGCATACTCTCTATTACCACGTGATGCTTCTAGTATTTGTTGTTATTCGTCAATGGTTTTTTCAAATGTATTATTAAACTTTTTTATTCTAAGGCTCTAGATACAAACGAGGGAGCTCACTTACAAGAACAGATATCGTTAACGTTTTCATAACGCACACATTTGGGCAGACGAGAATCCTCATGTCATACAGAATCGTTCACAACATCAGTTTTCAGTAAACATTTGGGCAGAATTTTACATGATCATGTACTTATGTTCGAGCTTCCTCCGGCTTAATGGCATAATCTACTTAAACTTTTTGAAACATAGCTCCGTACCTTGTTTGATGATGTACCTCTTCAGTTGCGCCAAAACATGTGGTTTATGCATGATGGGGGCTCCTGCACACTTTGTGCTGCAGTTCGTGAACACCTGAATGAGATCTTTCCCAATCAATGGATAGGTCGAGGTGGTCCAGTTCCGTGGCCAGGAAGGTCACCAGACCTAAATACTTTGGATTATTACCTTTGGGGACATTTAAAGACTTTAGTGTACTCTTCTCCAATCTACACCGTTGAAGACCTACGATTAAGAGATTATGAACGGGTGAGAACGATCAAACAAACTCCCTATAATGTATTTGAACGGGTCCGACAATCGATGAGAAGACGCCTGGACGCGTGCATTGGGAACAACGGAGGTCATTTTCAAAATCATCTTTAGTCTTTTGATATCATATGTAGGTGCTTTAGAAACAGAATGTTTATGTTGCACAAAATTAAAACTATCATACAATAATAATATGTTTATTTATACTCCTATTCCGAATGAGTTATTCGTTACTCAAATACTTTTAATGTCCGCCATCTTTAAATTTAGATTTTGTAACTTACTTGGTTTCGTAGACACAAGATATTTAGTAAAAAACACATACAGACAGCCAGATGAAAAACTAAGCACATTACGTAATACCTTTATAGGAACTTTTAACTTTTTTTTGCATTTCTTATCAGTTACCAAAAACTTTTACATATTTTGAAACACCCTATATATATATATATATATATATATATATATATATATATATATATATATAACTATATATATATATATATATATATATATATATATATATATATATATATATATATATATATATATACTCAACATATATATATATATATATATATATATATAATATATCTATATATATATTGTTGTTGGTGGTAGGCTTCTGAATGGAATCAAAGTATGTATGACGAAAGTGAAGCTGAGGGAGTTGAGGGTGATAAATGTAGTGGAGATTGAACGGTTTAATATTAATAGCTGAGTGAAGCAAGGATATGTTATGTCTCTTTGATTATTCAATT
>JABUQX010006432.1:7500-12500 GCA_015478945.1 Trachelipus rathkii | reverse complement strand
GGGCTGTAGTAGTTCTTGCAGTTTGTGTTGAAGAACCAATGGGCCAATCGTGGGAAGACGCTTTCGTTTGCTTAAGAATTCTAGGTATGTAGCCGAAGTGGGCACATATCTGCAACTCTTTCGCATAGGTTTTTTTCGCATCGATTATACTAGCAAGCGTAGTATGATTCACGATATAGGCCTTCTTCGGAAATGAAAGTGGCTATTATGGAAAAAACCATTGCACTTATCTCAAGGAACAAGTGACAAGAAGTGAACATGAACATTAGACATGAAAAGGAATGAGTTCGAGCTGAACTAAAAAAAAAACTTCCTACTAAGTGTTTATGAAGAATGACTAGTGAAAATTTCTATCATAGATTCCAAGGGAATTCCTCTCCTAATGAAAGTATTCTGGAAAATAGGTTTATAACAAACAGATAGTTTGAAAACAAACAAGACCAAGACTCAATGTTTTATGGAAACGTATAAGAATGTATCTTTGTTTTTTCCAAATCTGCAAAGATAAATAAAGAAAGAAAAATAGATATATAGCATGAGGATAAAGTGTGGTTAAACTCATATGTGATCTCTCTCCAAAGAACAGGCATTTGGAAAATTATTCATTTGTTACCTTATTAAATTTACGATTCCCTTTTATGCTATCTAAAAAGAAATTAGAATTTTATCTCGGGTTATTATGGTCTTTGGTAAATCACTTTGACCTAAAATATTTTTGGTACTGGTCAATCGGTGATTTTTTGGTTGCTTTCCTTTGATTTTATTATTCCTAGTAACGACTAGTTTTTACTTTTACTTTTACTGGCCTAAGCTTTTTTGGTCGTTGGCTAGAGTTAATTTTTAGTAATCTTCGTTTAAGGATTAATAGGAACAAAAATGTTATCGCCTAAACTTAATTAAAATTACCCTGCTTCAATTTCATTCGTATACCATTTAGACTATCAAAGTTTCTTTTAAAATCTTACATGTTACATAAGCGACAAACAAACATTATTATAAATGTTATTACGACAGTTAAGCACTAGTTTTATTTTCTAAGGTTAGTAGTAACATTGTTAAAAAGAAAACTAATTCTAAGAACGTTAGTATACGGCTATGAGAAAATGATTTGAAAATGTTAATCGGTGAGACCGGTAGAGAAACCTGAGTTAAGTTGCAAACCCCTTTTGAGGATATCTCTACGTGTTCGACCCTCACAATTCTAAATACTTGTCAGTACCCAATTGTTAACACTTCAAAACATCCCTTTTAATATTAGTATCAAAAGCTATTAATATGGCAGATCAATCTTAGATATGATTGTGCTTTATACTGATAGAAATCTAGAAGAAATGTTAGTATATTTTTATTATTTAACAACACTATTGTTTAAAACAAACTGTTAGTATCAAACGTTAAAATAAAAATAGTAATGGAAGTGTTAGTAACTATCATCTTCCTGATTAGAAACATGCTAAGCGTTAAAACAAAAAATATTAATGGAAGTGTCAATAACTATCCTCTTCCTAATTAGAAAACATGCCAAGCGTTAAAACAAAGTGTTAAAATTATGGCAAAGGTTAGGTGGCATTCTCTTGCTGTTTCTATTATTTTTATCTTTCTTTTAAAAGAAAATCTTTTCTTTTTGAATTAAATTTTCGCAATGAAAACTGGGGCCCTCCCTTCGGATGAAACCTGTAGGTAGGAATTTGATAAAAATAATGAAACATAATCGGCAAAAATTTCCAATTTTTTACCAGTTGAAACCAAATGTTTCACAAAATTTCGACGTGTATTATACAGTTGCGATGCCAAATGCATAATTATCTCTCATTAAAACCTAAGTTATTTGTCCTATAGACTAAAAAAAAAATATCTTTATGCTAACCAAGTATCTTATTTACACAAAACCGCTTTATTATTTATACAAAGACGTTCTCATATTTAATATCTCAAACCAAAATGACAAGTGGAGTGGGAGCTAAAGTCTTCCTCTCTCTATTTAATGTCATTTTCATATTTATAAAGCAAAGATAGGCATCTGAGAACTTCACTATAGCCTCTATTTGTGCCTAATGCTTATCGCTATTTCTCCTTTTTTACCTTTAAAAGTTCCAAGCTTGTAGCTTATGGGAACTTACAATAAATTCTATGATTTGTCGTACAAAAACGCTGTGATATCTTAAATGAAATTAAAAAGTTCATAAACTATGAAACAATTTGAATATTATACTGGCGGTTACATCTAAGGTTAGCGAGCAAATTGAATACAAAGCGATGTAAAAAAATAAGAAAAAATTCCTTAAAGTCTATATCATACAAACGTAACTTTATTCCGAGCTTTGGTTCTTTTCATCTATTTTTCGGGACTTTTGTCTCTGCGCGAAACGTCCACTACGTCGATAGATAAGACTCACACTACTAGAGATCACTATCTCTTTACGTAGGGCTTATCATCAACAAGGAAAAGAACTTTCAGCATTTTCTATGTTGGGGTTTTCTCTACCTCTTACTTCTTACCTCCTATATTGGCTTAATGAGACTTATGATACTAGAGATCACCACCTCCTCCGTACATGCTCATCGCCAACAAAACTTTTAAAGTTACCCAACATAGTCGTTGATCGAAAGTACATCCTTAAAAACATACTTAAAACAAAAATATGAACAAAACTATATACTAGATTATCTACTGAACTATTCACCAACCCAATACGATTATCTTCCCTGTCGCTCCGATTTTGATCCTGTTTCTTATCTCCGAAAATACTCTTCAATGCTTTACTATCTTCCACTGCAAGTCTTAGCGCTCTGTGACTCGAACCACTTGGTGCGGTAAACTATTATCTTCGTGTCCCGGACTCAGATCTGAACACGATAGAAAAGGACACTTCTCCAACCTTTCGAAACTTTTGATCAAAACGCGTGACTAACAGTTAGAAAGAGCTAATCGTTGGTTGAAAATTACAACAGATTGCAAAAAAAACAAAGCAAAATACAGCAATGAACTGATGAGAAGTCATATCTTTTCCCTTTTTATACTCTAGTTCTCAAAGTAGGAGTATCGTTCTGATATCTTAATTCCTACGGGAAGAAAAGAAATACCTTTTGGGGAAGAAATGCTTGACTATTTCTCACAGATGATCAACTTAAGACTTAAGACTGTGTTGCACACTTTCTCTCTTCCCACTCTACTAACTATAGGATCTGGTCATGACTCCATCCCTATTTTAAAAGAATTTGTTGAAAGAAATGTGGCCGACGTCTCTAATAACTACATAAAATCAATCAGCTTATAGCCTATCTTCTTAATCCAAGCTACCGCACATGTAAATAGGAACATAATGCCTAAAAGATTGCAAAATATTTCCCTAATCTACTAAAATATTGACTCAATAGGACACTGTGGTTTTGTTTTCTCACGTCGTTTCGCATCCTTCTTTGGCAAATTTGCTTTTCTGGGTTGGTACTGGTAACTATTTTCTTCCTCTCCCATATCTTCCGGCGGGGTACTCATAGCCCTTTCCCTCTCGTAGCAAAATCCAAATAAGGTTGGTACACTTAGAGAAAACGTTTTCAGAACCTATAGAACCTAATCAACGATATGCTTTACATGCAATCGCTTCCTTAATCCATGCTAATCAGAAATTGCAAAACAATTATAAAATAAACCTAAATATAAAGCAATTTAATACCAAAAGCCATGACATTTAGTTCCCTCCGAATTAACCGCATTCAGGCATTGTGCTTTTTCCGTATAACTCTGATCTCCCTTATGGCTGCTCATCACCACTACCTGGCAACTGAGACTAGCTAATGCCTTCATAAATCCTTTATTCGCAGCCCACCCGTCTTAAAACTCTCCATAAGGTTTGTCGGCGATCTCAGTCATAGAGACTATATTAAGTTGTGAATTGCGTTGAATCTGTGGTCATCCTATCTTATGCACGAGATGGAGGAATATAAAATCGAAGATTTGCTCTACTTTCACGAACGTGTCTCACAAAACATTAGGCCAACAAATTTTCTGAATACATATTTTTCTTATCAAAGTGAAAAATATAATTGGTATCAATGCGATGACAGCCCAGAGCAAAAATCGAACTTAACATAACCTTACTTAGAATTCTCTTCCTTAATTTTATAATGCTAATTAGCCTCTCATCATCAACACTTCAAATAATTATTCATATCATTGAATAATCCCAAACATGCACCTATAATGTTGTCTGTCTCCGTTCTCATTGTATCATCTAAAATGTATGTTAGCACACAAAAGCGATAGTCCCTTACTAAAAGACATCGCGTAGCAAAAGAGCACTCAAATATCTTTCGCTCAATACTTAGACCCACACAGTAGAGACCTCGAAACTTCTTTTTTGAATATATGAACAGAAGGATATCGTAATGATTAATTATTATACAATGATTTATAAGATGAAGGTTTAACGTTATCATATAAGAATAGTATCTGTGACAATAGGATATTAATTTCTAACTCCCTTTGCTTTAAACTATTATATAATTTATTAGTAAAGTAATAAATGCGTTATTCTAAGTCCATTGTTAGCTTCTTCATCAATCCCAAAGATTATAGAATAGTAACAAGTGAGTATAATGTGAGACTTATCCGAAGCTAAGCTAGTAGGAGAGAAGGAGGGTTTGTAATTGACATATTATGAAAGAGGTCAGAAAAGGAGGAGATAAATTTAAAAATATAAAGTAAGAAAAATAAAAGAAAAAGAATAAAAAAAGGGGTACTATGACCAACACTTAAGTTACAATAATTTCAAAGCTTGTATTATAAATAAATTATAACTTAAATAAGGAGGAATATAATCAACAAAAAGATTGTTTCATATGATTCTAGTGAGCAAGAAGAGGATGATACTCTGAACTGTCCTTCATACAAGTGCTCAAATATACATAAACAGAGAGTCATGTGTAGTCGTGTGTGACAATAGATCAAATGCTCCTCATATCACCATCAATCAGTCATTGAATGTGTGAAATGTCACCTC
>JABUQX010006432.1:0-2500 GCA_015478945.1 Trachelipus rathkii | reverse complement strand
ATATGAAAAATCCAATGTAGTGGGAAGGTGTAACATTCACTATATCTGAGAGCGAATTAATTCCCTAGGGACCGGGTAATTCACTGGCTAACACGCGCAAGCGTTTTTCCGCCGAACTGCTTCTTATTACAAACTACTCGATATCTGTTCTGAGCCTCATCTTCTTTTTTCTGTAGCTTTTCCTACAAAACAATATAATTGGACGGGCTCGGCTACCCCTGAACAAAAGTACTCCGGTCGTTCTTCCTTTTCCTTCTTCCTCTCTCTTCCTCCCTCATGACTTCTCTCATTCTTCTTTCATCTTCCTTTTTCTTACTTTCTTCTCCTCCTCTCCCTTTCACTTCTATCCTTCACGCTTTGGACAATCGTACCTCCTGCCCTTTCCTACTGGTTCGTGACGAGATAGCTATATATCCCTTTCAGAAGGTGTCAGGAAGATTAATCCACGACTGTTGTAACAAAAAGGTACAATAATACCATAAAAGGTCTGTCTTCCACTCACTACCATACTCCTACTGGAAGCTAGAGGAGGGTAGTCAAAACGACTCGACTGCAATTCGTAGTATCGGCCATCCTAATGACACTGTAGTGGAAAGTGGAAAGTAAAAAATTAGGTAAGTGAAGTATTAGTAGTTAGTGGCAGCTGTGGAAAGTGAAAAAAAAAATGAGAGCAAAAATGGTTTATTGGAAGAATAAAAAGAATTTATGAAATCAATTATCTGTTATGAACTATACTGGCAAAAAAAAGTGATGGCCTTGGAATTGAATATTTTCAAAGACATAAAAAAAATATATAGCTCAAATGATTAATTTACGTAGATACATCAATTTTTATTTGAAATGACAAATAAAATAAAATTTGCTTAAAAATATGTAATAAGATCTCAGAAAAAAAAGTCTTAGAGAAAATATCTATCAGCTTTAGACACTCTGACCTAAAATATCATTAAAAATTCAACTCAAAATTATAACTATAATGAAGAAATAATATAACAACAGAGTGCTAAAGCAAAATATAATCATTTATATTAAGGCAAGTCTACTAAGCTTCGCTAAAAAAGAAAAAGAAATAGACTCCAATCACTCAGCTACTTCCTTCATAGGTTTTTTTCAAATATGTAAAACAAAAAAACCAGCTAAGTGATATCTAAACGAACCTCACATGCAACACTGTAGAAAAGACAATGCGCAAACATTGCTAAAATCATATGGGACAGTTTACTACATACTGACAAACCTTCAAACCACATGATATACGGAGAGTCTGACGTTATATCTAGCGACGAATTACAGGATGTGAAAGAAAAATATATATATATATATATATATATATAAACTATATAATAAATAACTAAGTATAATATAAATATACTAATATATATATATAAATTATTATAATGATAAAAAATAAATAAAATATAAAATATAATATAGTATAAAAAAAATAATATATATAAAAAATATATAAAAATAATAAAAATAAATATAAATACATACAAATAAATATATATATATATATAATATAATAGATAAAATAATACTTAAATCAAAAATATAAAATAAGATCTCTTGAAATCTGACTTTCTTTGAAACAGAAGAACCAGCATAAATCAAAAATTCCTGAACTTCGATATAAGGTTTAATTTAAAAGGGAAAATATAATTTTATTAATTAAAAGAGAATTAAAAATCAATTACAAATCTGAATAATTAGGCACAAACAAGAACAGAACTTATAATATACCTAGCAATAATTAACATTAATGCATCCACTACCATTAAACCAAATAAAACAATAACTAACTCAATTTCCAAATAAAAAAGAAAATAAAATAAAAAATAAAGAAAAAATTACTTATCTTACAAAAATATATTTCTCGTATTACAAAATTGTTTACAATGAGCAATAGACAATATTAATGTCCTTGACCCATGTGAGCGAGAACAAACGATTTGACAGTCAGTTAAGGCCACGTTCTCTACTCTCAACTCTCTTTGCGTAGTAAAAGCTGGATGTGTTTGATTGAATATACCGTTCAGGTGCGCAATGTTAACGCACAACTGAGACACACCTAATATATAACGCAATAGCTATTATAAATATAAACATACGATAAGCTATATGATATAAAATACGTAAAATACCTAACGATATATCGAGTTAATACACATAAATAATAAATTATATAATATATAAAATATAATATATACTAATATATATATATATAATAATAGTATAATATATACACTTATTACTCAATAAATATTATATATATTTATAAAATTATAAAATGCAAGTAATTTATAAAAAAAAATATCTATCAGTAATTATAAAAAAATGAATAAAGTAAAAATTAAATTTTGATATATTATTTGAATAAAAATTTTAATTTTTTAAAAACAAAAACTACAATGATTTTCGCATTTATGAATATATATAATATAATCATAATTATTACAAAAAGGTGAATGATACCTTTCCATTTGCAGCATTTTTTGGG
>JABUQX010006431.1:32500-41740 GCA_015478945.1 Trachelipus rathkii | reverse complement strand
TTTGTGGTGCTCAAAATATTATTTTGTATTATGTCAATGTTGTAATCACATTTTTGTTATTGAAATTATGTTATCCCTCCTACCTTCAACCTGAACTCGATTTTCCTACATCTACTTTCAAAAAAACTTTCTTACCCTTCTCATATCATCCATAAGGCCATAAAAAAAGGCAAACAGAACCTACTACAATCCTCCCATTAACCGCTCCCGTAATTCAAACTCTTTCCTCCCTCTACCTCAATTTCCTCTCAACCACATTAAAAATATCTTTCCAAAAACTCTACGTTTCACTTCCTCTGATATTCTTCCTCTTAAAAAAACCCTTAAACCTCACATTCATCAACCCAGTGCCCCTAATGAACTTTCCCAATGTGTCTCCAAAATTCCATGTAAAGATTGCGAATCCCTCTACATTGGTGAAACCCACAATCTTACACGTCGACTCTATCAACACAAATATGACCTTCTACATGATAATCAAAATTCTTCCCTGACACTTCATCGCTCTACTTACAATCATTTCATTAACTTTAACCAAATGACACCTATTCTCCATGTTCAAAATTTACAAAAACGTAAACTCATCGAATCTTTTTGCATCATTAATTCAAATAATTTCAATAAACAAAAAGGTGATTACAACATTGACACAATACAAAATAATATTTTGAGCACCACAAAATTTTTTAACAAAATTAAATTATACAAACTTTAAAATTTAAATAACTCAGTAATTTTTTGCTTTTTTAATGTTAGTGTATAAATTTCATCTGAACGAGGTTCCAGCATAGGAACGAAAGCTCATGATTTTATTTAGATAACTTTTATATTTAATAATTTTTATTAAATTTTAACCTTAGAATCTATTTGATTCCTTCATATTTCATCAATAGGGCCCTCCTACTTGTAAATATTTGTATCAGCGATCACTGCTTTAACTCCACACTGTAAAAAAATACCGTAAAAAATACATTTTTTTACCGTTAATATTTTACATCCTCGGTGTAAAATGACAATTTAACGGTTCGAACCGTTTTAAGCAATCTTTTGTTTTTATCTCTCAAACGCGCATGCGCACATCACTCTACGTCTTGTTCAAATAATAAAGTCGCCATATTGGATAACATTTTGTTTGAGTGCTTTTACTGAATTTGTTTTTATCGCAAATCTGAATAAAAATAAAAAGATGTACGAGTGTAAATTCAACCACAAAAATATTAAATAGTTGCGTGAAACACTGTGAAGAGCATTTTAATACCACAAATATTAAATTTCATTGTGTTAAAGAATTATGTAATAGAGTTTACTGTTTGTGTTACTGATCGCCGTACTTCAGATTGGTCCTTTATTTGGGAAGATCTTAGTTTTGTTAACTGACAACTCTATATTTTTATTTTAATAAGACAAGAAAATAAAATTCGAACTCAATGAAAAAGTAGTATTATTGAAAATGAATTTGTCGCCTTCCGAGTATATAATATATATATCATATATATATATATAATATATTATATATATATATATATATAATATATATATATATAGTATATATATATAGTATATATAAATATATATATTATATAAATATATATATATGATATATAGACTACCTTTTAACGTGCTTTATCCCCTATTAAGGGGTAAACGGGAGAGACCACAGGAAATTGAACCTTTTAAGGCCGCTATCCCAAGACCAGCGCCAGCCAAACAATGTTCGCAGTCAAGTTTTAGGACAAAGTTAATAACTCCCACACGGAACGGCAGTCGCATTCAAAAAAAAGATTTTCCCAGTAACAATCTATGATAACATAAATAGGATGTTCGTAGGTCGAAATGAAATTTTTTTTTCTTTTTTTTTTTTTTACATGATTCAAGGTGCTGAAAGTTAGGTTAAGTTAGGTTTAAGTTAAGTTAAGTTTAGGTAGGTTAAGTTAAGTTAGGTCAGGTCAGGTCAGGAAAAAAAAAAATTTCATTTCGCCCCGAAACATCTATTTATGTATCATAGAGGGCTACCTGTGAAAAAATTTTCTTGATCCGACTCCCGTTCCGGGTGGGCGTTAAGTAACTTTTACCCAAGTTTTAATTCTTGCCCCCAGGTAGAAAAACTTCCAACTGCTTACGCAGAGGATTATGAACCAGCGTCCTCTCGTATGAGAGTCGGTTACTCAGCCTCTGCACCACAAAGGTGCATATATATATATATTATATATATATATATATATATATATATGATATATATAATTATTGTGATTCTGTATAAGATATATATATAATATATATTATATATAAATATATATAATATATATATATATATATATATATAATATATATATATATATATATGGTAAAAGTTACTTAACGCCCACACGGAACGGAAGCTCTGATAAAAAAAATTTTTTTTTCACAGGTAGTCTCTATGATACATAAATAGACGATTTAGGAAAGAAATGTAAAAAGAAAAAAAAAAAATAATATCTCAAAAAATTATAATAGCATAAAGTTAAAAAGGAAATAAATTTTGGTAAACACTGTGTAAAATTTTATTAGAAAAAATGTTAAAAAAAAAAAGGAAAAAAATTTTTGTTAATAATTATAGAAAATGAGGAGAAAGCCTAATTTAAGACCTGTTATACGGTTACTCGTGAAAATAAACTAACTTTTCTAGATATAATTTTGTTTTGTTTTTACGAAAGAATACCAAGGTTATACCGCACGATTGGCAGAGTCCGGGTCTCTCGCCTATCCGGGAAAACTACGGATAGAGACTTTGTTCCCCCCTCCGGGATGGTGCTCCGGAAACCACGCGCTTTGGTATTGGTGTTGCGGGGGGTTCTCCACCCCTCCCCGTACGGGGTATAGAAACGTCCCCCCCCTGTGTTCCCCGGTCCGCTCGAGCCCAGCATTGCCGTGTAATAGCCTTTACAAATAATTATATAGTATATTTCGCTCTAGAACAGGTAAAAAAAAAAAAAAAAAAAAAAAAAAAAAAAAAAAAAATAAAAAAAACATCATTTCAAATATAGAACATCTATTCATGTATCATAGATGCTACCTGTTAAGTGAAAATGTTTTTTTGATCCGAGCTCCCGTTCGTGTGGGCGTTAAGTAACTTTGTCCTTATATATATATATATATATTTATATATATATATATATATATATATATATATATATATATATATATATATTATATTAATATATATATATTATACATAGGCCAGCATCCCGAAAAAGTTCGGCATGTACTAGAAAAACTATAACATCTACCGGGAAAAATAAAATAACATTTTTGATTTCAGGAAGTAATTCCATCGAATGAAGCTTAAAAAAAAATTATTTTATTTAATATTTATTATAACTTCTTAAATATTAGTAAAAATATTACACCTCGCATTTATGCTTTGATTGACCGATGTTGACCTTTGAAAACCTTTATCCGATCGTTCTCGGGTCTCGAGTGCCAGAATTAGCAATTCTTTTTACGGATTTTTGAAGAAAATATTATTTTTTTCTTTTATATCCTTTTTAGGGGTTCGAGCCGACGGAGGACAGAGGGGGGACGAAGATCCCCCCGTTCGTCGCCCCGAGTAGGAAGAGAAACCCCGACTCTCTCTTAGCGTTCTGTATTACCCCTGTAAGATTTTTTCAACCAATTTTTAACAAATTGATTTTTAAAATAGGCGTTTAATCTTGTTTTTGTTCTAATTTCCGGGGTGAATAAAAATGTCTCCTGATAATAAAATGATACGTATTTTCGTGTATAGCTGGTTATTAAGTTTTTTGAGTTACATGGCCTGGCCTTTTCGGGATGCTGACCAATATATATATATATATATATATATTATATATATATAACTATATAATATATATTATATATATAATATATATATTAATATATATATATATATATATATATATATTATAATATATATAATATATATATATAAATATGGTCAGCCCTTAAAGATTGGCGATGCACATAAGTTAAAATGCTATGATACTACCTACACTAAATTGAACATACATTTTTGGATGAGATATTAAGCAAATCTTGTTATGAAAAAGTACAAAATAAAGTTAAAGGAAAAATAAAATAATTAATAAAAAAAATTTTAAAACCTTTTTCTTCCTTTGTATGGTGTTTTTAAAATATTACAACGGCAGAAATAGGCTATGTTAGTTAACAGATATTATTTTCATTTTTTTTTTTAACAATATATATATATTAATACTAACCTAACCTAATTATAGTAAAATATATATATAATATATATATATAATATATATTATATATATATATATATATATATATATATATATATAGTATATTATATATATAATATATAATATATATATATATATAATATAGATATATATATATATATATATATATATATATATATATATATATATATTATAATAGCTATATATATATATATATATATATAATATAATAAATATATATATATATATATATATATATATATATATATTATTTATTATAATATATATATATATATAATATATTGATAATATATATATTATATATAGTATATATATAGGTGAAATCCAGTTTAAAACCACAAATATTCCTCAATCCATATCTCAAAAAAACGTACAATAGCGCTACAGGGAAAAAGGCACATACAATTGTTGGAGATTCCTGGAAAACATTTTATTGCGGGAACATGTAAAAAAAAAAAAAAAAAAAAAAAAAAACATATCTCAAAAACTACAATAGCTACAGCAAAAGGGAATACATTTTGGAATCCTTGTAAAATTTTAGTTATGAAAATGTAAAAAAAAATAAATAAAATAAAATATTGGGCTATTTTTTTTTTAGGAGCAGGGACTTACTATATATATATATATATATATATATATATATATATATATATTATATATATATATAAGTATATATATATATATATATATATATATATATATATATATAATAAATATAATATATATAGTATATTATTTGCAAAGGTATTACACGGCAAATAGGGGGCTCGAGCCGACGTTGGAACCCCCCAAACAGGGGGGGACGTTTATCTATACCCCGTAGGGAGGCGGCCGGAGGAACCCCCGCGACACCCAAATACCAAGAAGAGCGGGGGTTCCGGAGACCTCCCGGAGGGTGGGGAAATAGTCCTACCCCGTAGTTCCACGGAAGGCCGAGAGACCCCCAACTCCTGCCCTTCGTGCGGTATACCCTTGGGTATTCTTTTAGTTAAAAAAAAAAATTCTAACTATACTAGAAAGTTTATTTATTTTTGAACGATAACGTATAAAAGTCTTAAATAGGCTTTCTCCTCATTTTACTATAATTATTAAAAAATAATTTTTCTTTTCTTTTTTTTTTTACATTTTCCAAACTAAAATGCTTTACCAGGATTTTCAAAGAATTTATTTCTTCTTCGCTGTACTATTGTAGTTTTGAGATTTTTTTTTATTTCTTTTTTTTTTTTTTTTTTTTTTTTACATTTTCCTCACTAAAATTTACAGATTCCAACAGATGTATTTCTTTTCCCTGTTGCTATTGTAGTTTTTGAGATTATGGATGAAGATATTTGTGGGTTTTAAACTGAGTTCAGCCATAATATATATATATATATATAATATATATATTAGTATATTAATATATATGGAATATATATATATATATATATATATATATATATATAATAAATAATAATATAGTATATAATATATATATAAATATATATATATTATATATATATTATATATATATTATATATATAATATATTATATATATATATATAATGTGGGTTAAAGTAGTTACAGAGGGGTTCACCCCCGATTTTTATGATAATCACAGGATATATATATATACTCTAAAAAAAATAATAATGAAGACTAGTGAAAACGAAAAAATCGTCGCCCTCTTTAGGAAAAAAAAAGTTAAAAAAGCCTCTCAAGTTGAATTTTTCCCATAGGGGGATTTTTAATTAAAAAAAATATATATATATTTATTTAAAAATCACAGGATATTACTCTTTAAAAAAAAATAATGAAAAAAAAAAAAAAAAAACGAAAAATAGTGTTCGACTCGTTGCGCGTGAGTTTAATTCCGGAAATGCTGCTGCTGAAGTCCTTGATTTACATTTTCAGATTTGCTTTAACGTTCTTAGAATACAAAATTCGAATTTACTGTAACGATTTAGGAAGAATATTATACACTTTTTTGATTTATAAATTTAATCTCATTTTTTATAAACTTACATAACATATATGCACCTAAATAAAAAAAAATAAACTCTCAAATAATTATTAGTTTTTATTAAATTCCCAAATAATCATTGAAGTTAAACGCAATACATAATCTTTCGGAAATATGCCCCGCTTCAACTTTCTCTATAATATCATCAAAAAAGGTTTCAGAATGTTTAAGAATTTTATTCTATTTTTATCTTTTTGATGTGCTTATTTTCAATATTTTTATTGCAGTTTTTTTTAAAATTAGAATAATTGGAAAAAACATGAAAAGCCTTAAATTTTTTTTTATTTGATTTATTTTCTTAATTTATTTTTATTTTATTTTTTGATGTGCTTATTTTCAAATATTTTGATACATTTTCTTTTTAAAATTGGAATTAATATCGTTACCCCTTAAAACTTAAATTTTCTTTATTTTTTACCTCGTTTTCTTTGCTTCTAATAATCATTCATCTGGCAGTTTTTAAGTTCCTGCTTTCTCTTTGATATTATAGATATATAAATACATATAAAAAAAAATTACAATTAAGGTATGTGTTTATTATCTTTACAAGTTGCTTGAGAAGTATTTTCTTTTTTTACCTTTCATATATATATATGAACATGACAATGAAGAAGTAGTTTTATATTTTTTTACATTATTGTACCGAAAGGTGTGTGACTATTGTAAAGCTCTTGTAGTGAGTGACCTTGGTAAATTATTTACCCCGACCTATGGATACGTAGTTTCTACCTAAGAATGTATACTTAAAATTTTTCTTGGCAAGTGTCGATCACCGATTCTTTAAAAGTTTGTTGTTGTGATAATAATTTACTTAGCTTAATATGATTAGGGCTAAATAATATATAATAATAATAATATATAATAATAATAATAATAATAATATAATAATAATAATAATAATAATAATAATAATAATAATAATAATAATAATAATAATAATAATAATAATAATAATAATAATAATAATAATAATAATAATAAAAATAATAATAATATTAATAATTTATAATTCTATATAAGAATGAATAATAATAATAACAAATAATAATACCAATAATAATTATCATATTAAGTAATAAATAATATTCTTTAAATACTGATAGAAATAAAGAAGAAAAAAATAATAATAAATTATAACAATTAATTATAATAATAATAATAAATAATAATAATCAATAATAATATATATAATGAATAGTAATAATAAAGAAACTTTTATGTAATAATATATACTCAAAAATAATAATTAATAAAATAATGAAAAATAATAATAATAATATAATAGATAATAATAATAAATAATAATAATATAATAATAATAATAATAATATCAATAATAATAATAATAATAATATCAATCAATTTAATTAATTAAAAATTTTAATTTAAAAAAATAATATTAATAAATATTAATAATGAATAATAATAATAATTAATAATAATATAATAATTAATAATAATAATAATATATAATAATAATAATAATAATAATAATAATAATAGATATAAATAATAATAAGATAATAATATCTGCAATAATAATAATGATATAATAATAATATAATAAAAATAATAAAATAATAATAATAATAATAATACATATTAATACTAATAATAATATAATAATAATAATGAATATATAATAATAATATAATAATAATAAAATAATAATGAAAAAAATAAAATAATAATAATAATATAATAATGAATAATTTAATAATAATAATAATAAATAATAATAATAATAATAATAATAATAATATAATAATAATAATAACTAATAATAATTAATAATAATAATAATAATATATGCATAAATATAATAAAAATAATAATAATATAATAATAATATATAATAATAATAATAATAATAATAATAATGACATAATAATAATAATAATATAAAATAATAATAATAAAATAATAATAATAATATATAATAATAATAATAATAATAATAACAATAATAATTATATAATAATAATAATAATAATAATTAATATAATAAAATTAATATAATGGTAATAATAATAATAATTATAATTAATAATAATTAATTAATGATAATATAATATAATAATAAATATAATAATAAGAATATAATAATAATAAAATAATATTTATAATTATAATCAATAATAATAATAATAATAATAATATAATAATAAAAATAATAAATAATAATAATATATAATAATAATATATAAAAATAAATAATAATAATAATAATAATAATAATATAATAATATAATAATACTATATAATAATAATAATAATATAATAATAAAATAATATAATATAAATAATAATAACAATTTCCAAATTTAATATTAATAATAATAATAATAAATAATAATATAATAATAATAATAATAAGTAAAATAATAATAATAATAATAATAATAATAATAATAATAATAATATAATAATAATATATTAATAATAAATAATAATATAATAATAATATCATAATAATAATAATAAAAACTGCAAATAATAATAATAATAATAATAAATAATAATAATAATAATAATAAAAATATAATAATAATTATAAAAAATAATATAATAATCATAATAATAATAAATAATAAAATATATATATACTAATAATAATAATAATAATTATAATAATGATTAATCATAATAATTATAAAAATAATAATAATAATAATAATAATAATAATAATAAATAATTATATTATAATATAATAATATATAATAATAATAATAAATAATTAATAATAATAATAATAATAATAATAATAATACATAATAATAATAATAATAATAATAATAATAATAATAATAATAATAATTAATATTATAATATAATAAAAATATAATATAATAATAATAATAATAATGAATAATATAATAATAATAATAATAATAATATATAATAATAATAAATATAATAGTTACAGTTTAAACATATAATAAAAGTATTAATTGCAATATAATAATTAATTATAATATAATAATAATAATAATAT
>JABUQX010006431.1:12500-17500 GCA_015478945.1 Trachelipus rathkii | reverse complement strand
TAATAATAATAATAATAATAATAATAATAATAATAATAATAATAATAATAATAATAATAATAATAATAATAATAAAATAAAATTTATAGGAATTCTATATTCTTTGACAGATGCAAGCTTTGACTTCAAAAAAGTTGGCGCCGTCAACTCTGGAATTGAGGGAGAGGGTCATCCGGCGGAGCAAAAGCGTCACGATTTGAAGTTGAGAAGAAGAAGAATCGAAGCCATGAGATTAAGGAATAAAAACCATCGATTAAATATAATAAAAATAACAATGCTAGTACCCCAACTGAGATTGTATCTGAGAGTCAACAGTATCACTCCCAGACCAGAGAAGGGCTGATTATTTCGTTTTATTTGAAATCGTGGAAGTAATTCTGGGTCAGATGTGGGAGATAGTAACTGGCATACTTCGGACAAAGAGAATTTACCAGGTGTTCATGAGGATGTTGAATTTGAAAAAATTAAAGATAATTTTCAGGGAAATATTCCTACAAGAGATAGACCTGTAAAGGCAATGATAAATGCTGCAGATGCTTTGAATAAATATCAAGAAATTTTATCAAAGACCGAAGAAAATGCTTCAGATTCCAGTAACAAATTCAAAAATTTCATCGGATACTTACTAAAGCTTTTTGCCAGACACCCATGATGAATCTAATGAAACTACGACCATTTACGAAAATATTGAAGAACATTTGCCAAGGAAAGAACATTTGCCAAGAAATGTTGGCGAAAGACCACCCGCAACACTCAATGATGACAAAATCCAAAGTCAAATAAATAATGATAATTTAGGAAAACCACAATTTATTAATATGAATTATAATAATGAATATAAAAATGATTTTCATGAAATTAATAACCATCGGGAAACGAACGAGAAACAGAAGATTACCTCTTTTCAAAGACCTGACCTCTACAAAGAGAGACAATCTATTGTTATTCTTGATCAGAAGAAATAATTTGATATCTTAGAAGGAGCTTAGCAAGTAGACGATACACACAAAAAGACCGTTGCCTGCGACAGGAAGCAGATGCGGAGGTGCTGTAAGGAACAGAAAGGATTGATACCGCACGACGATTTTTAAATGTGTGTGTGTGTCCAGGAGGCAGCTGGATTGAGAGAGAGAGAGAGAGAAACAGAAGTAAAGAAGAAAAACAAGGGATTCATATTTCAAAACTTTTCCTTCCGAAGGAAAAGTTCTCTTATTTTGAGGATCTTAATACCAAAAATGTAGATCACAACATCCCTAAAGAAACTGAACCTTTTGTGTCACAAAGTGATCTAGAAAAACATAATGAAAATAAGGAAATTATACAAAATAATGAAGAATCCATACCTAAAGAAAACCTTTTAGTGAATTTATATGAGAATCCTTCAGAATCAAGAATACAATATAGGAAAATAGAGTTCCAGCAGATCCTATTAATTTAAATACTTGTTCTAATAGTTTTAAAGAATTCAAGAAATTAACAACTTTGAAAAAATTTAATAATTATCATCATATGATGATGGGACAATCTTTGGTACAAACCCTCACTCCTTTGTCATTCCATCAAAAACCACTTAAACCGAGTCAAAGAGAGTCAAATTTCCCTTCAAACGAAGTCACGCAAGTAATTAAAGCTTCTTTAATAAATGCAGAAACACAACCTACCAATTTCAGAAAACTTAAACACAGTAAATCTTTCAACTCACAAGAAATTTATGTCCTCTCAGCAGGAAATAAGTAGCGATGAAATTTACAATACTCGCATGGCGCTCAACGACCTTCTCCTGAAGCTTCCTATAACTATCAGAAAATAAATGCTTACCAACCCACTGCTTATCTTTACTCACGGGGTGAACGATCGGCTTGCCAGTATATAGTCAATATCAGATACCTTCAGCCCAAGATTATCCTACCAGTTATCCACATCAGACATTACAAGAACCTCAACACTTGTTGATGGCTTACAAGGAATACACACCTCACATGAGCTCCGAACATTCTCTTGAACCGAAGATCTTGATAACAATTTTCCACCATCAAGTAACCAGCTAATCATCCACAAAGAAAACTTTCGACAGGAGCAATTTCTGCTTAAACTTTTCTCCAAATTGGATATTCAAGTATCCATCAGTTAAATGATCACTTTGTAAAGGAGCGCAGAAACCAATTACCCATTTTTATCACCAGGGGGACATCAACTATAAATCCCTCAATCCCAAATCGCGAGGAACAATATCATGATATTGATTATGAAGTAAAAGAAAGTGAGGAAACGGAAGCTTATCACCCATGAAACATAAAAGTGTGGTGGGACATTATCGAAGTTCTTTTGAATCTCCAAGAGCCACTAGAGAATCCCTTTTTAATGATGAGGTTCTAGGCAAGCTGGTTCTGCCTCACCTCAACCATCAGAGGTAGATATGAAAATCAACAGAGGGAAATTCAAATGCAAAAATCAGATCCTCAAAGTGTAAATGTCAAGTTTTCCAAGTTCTAATCAACAAAGTTTTAGTTGCATCATGATACTAAGAACTTAGTTTTCCCATTGTTAAATCAAAAAATAATAATAATCCAATTGGAAATCGGAAAAATCCATTTGAATACGCTAGAAAAAGAACCATCTGAAATCAAGGAAAGGTCCATCTGCTATAAAAAATCACCAGCAAGTTCTCAGCGTTGGCCATAGTAACTTTCAAAATTCAAGACGAGGTTCACAAAATGGCGCGTCCATTCAAAGCCATGGCCTTTAAAAGCAGGGAGCGACAATATTAAAAATTTTCTTCGAACAAAAATCAATACAAACCCATTTTTAAAAGAAATTGCTCAAAAGCTTTCAATGAACCAAAGTAATCAGCGAGCAGTGATCACAATTTAAGAAATAGAACAGGAAAATGTTCAATTTTATGAATACAAAGCAATAACAACAATAATGGCATCACTAACCCAGCTATGCATTTTAAACTTATGTCGCCTTATGTTGAGGTTTGAACGACTCCTCTTTATTTGTAAAAAATTGTATATAAGTTGCAATATTTATTTGCTCGTAGCAGATTTTAGAAATATTTATTAATATATAAATATATATTTATTTGTTTTTAACTTAATATAAATTTTAATACAAGATGTTATGTAATAGTAGTGTCCTACTACGACTAGTTCAATCATAGCCAGAAATTTAAAGAGAATTTATAATAAATTATAAAAATGTCTTTTAAGATGGATGAACGAACAGTTCATGAGGATAACTAACATCAAGAACATGAAGCGTTAATCCGGGCAACAGCTTTTCTATTCTATCTTATCTTCAATTGGCTAGTCTTAGGTAGGCCTCCTTTTTCCATGTATATTCAGACACGAAGACCAAACAGCTTGCGCAGTTTTGAGATTTAATCTCAAAGTTTGCGCATAAAATAAAATATTGCGATATTATAAAATAGTTACAAAATAAAATCCTTTTTAATAAAGTTTAACCCCCAGACTTAACTGCAATGCTCATTTCTTAAATGTGCGTTTCTCAGTAACGCGTCTTGATTAAAAATTTCACTTCTTCTGTTTTCCACTTTCTATGATTTAACGTTTTGAGAAACCATGTATCGGTTCATATCGGCCCTTGATTAAACGATCTGTGGTATGGGCCTTTTGAACCAGATAGTATATATATATATATATCATATATATGTATATATATTGTAACAATAGCATAACAACAACTTGTAGCAGCAGCAACAGCCAGCGCGCCGCTGCTGCACCTTCCCGCTTTCTTGCTCAGCCCAGCAACAAATATCGCGCGCCTTAGCATATATGCGCATATATATATATATCATATGCCCAGCCATGCACACCTTCTTCTTACCGCTGCTGCTCTCATAATAATAACTTATATATACTATATATGCTGCTCATAACGCCTGCCATATATGCACGCTAGTATGAAATATTATATATATCTACAGGAAAAAAAACCATACTTACAGCGCATAATAGCTGCTATCTTTCATGTATGTAACAGCCATAGCAGCAGCCAGCCATATGCATATGCTGCTCTCATATAGCCAGCCAGCCCAGTAACCAGCCAGCAACCAGCAGCATATGCTGCTGCAGCAACGCTGCCTTCTTCGTACTCCCATATGTTGCGCTAGCCATGCCGCATAGCCAGCATAATAATATAACCCAACAACATGTTTGCATAACAACAACATGTAGTATATACCGCGCCTTAATATATATGTATATATATATATATAATAAAAACATTTTTGCTGAAACATAATAATATCATTAGATTAAAATTTAAAAAATCAAAATATAAGTTAGAAGTTATATATAAGGTTACAACTTTAGTTAACAAATAGAGGCTTATGAAAATATAATATTAAATTGTATCTATTGTTAATTGGCATGCGGCGGTCACAGTCACGCCTTGTACATGTTACAGTATATATAGTATATGTAATGGCTATATATTTATATATATATATATATATATATATATATATACTATATATATATATACTCTTTTTAATATATATACTCTATATATATATATATACTGCTTTCTCACCTTATCTTATATATATGCTCTCTCTCTTTCTCTATTATTCGACCAACCAACCGATCAATAAATTATTCATATTTCAAATATTATTTATAACACAAATATATAATATGTTACAATTTGCTTTAAGTACATGGAGCTAAAACATTTGTCACGGGGAGTTCTGCTCACCGTATTTCTCGACCCGTGAGTTGTGGGATGAAGTGTAGTAAGTATTTGAAGGGGAAAAGGTAAAACCTATATAATTTGTTTAAATATATATAAAAAAAAATTAAATATCATATTATCATATTTATCCCAAGATCAGGAATCAGTACAAATGATGATTCTCTAAAGAATTTGGAATGCTAAAATTTCGCATCTAGCCTAGGACTTTGCTAACGGAATAGAACTTCGCCTAAAGGTTTAAACAAAAATATGATTTCTCGATGACTTAGCTTTACCACTCA
>JABUQX010006431.1:0-2500 GCA_015478945.1 Trachelipus rathkii | reverse complement strand
AATCCACCCTAGGCTTCACATGACCGCGACGGAACCTCACTATGTCATCTCGTTAATGTGGGGTTCATCCAGCTTGGCCCAGGTGGGCCACAACCATACCCCCTTACAATACCCGCCATTCACTCCTATTATGCAACATTATATATATATATATATATATATATATATATATATATATATATATATATATATATATATATATATATATATATATATATATATTATATATATATATATATATATATATATATATACATGGGCGTCGCCAGCTTCCAGCCTAGGGGGGGGCTTAAAATTTTAGAGCTTATATATATATATATATATATATATATATATATATATATATATATATATATATATATATATATATATAAAAATATATATTTTTAGATTAATATTTATATAGATATATATAATATATATATATATATATATATAAGAAAGAAGACATAACACTAGAAACATTTGTATGGATAATTAAATATTTTAAAAAAATATTTTTTTAAAACAATAGAATATCAAATACAATATGCATTGATAGAAAATTCACAATATAAAGCAGTTGCAAAATTGATATTATTAAAAAAGTAATTTCCTTGGGTTCAACGCAAATTTATCAACTACTGTTTGAATAAAATAATCATGAATGGTCAAAGTGAATTTTTTTTTTACAAATCATATAGCCAGTCCGTTTAACCTGTCGCCTTCCACAGTACTTCGCAGCCAAGTCTTGATCCTTCGCAGAGTACTGAAAGAGTGTTCTACTGTACTGGTGGTGCATGGTTGGGCGAGTAGTATCATCAAAGCCTTTTTCGTCGACGGAAAGAAAGGTTCAGTCTCCTTTAAGACTTGGGAGACAACAAGATCTTTTAGTTCTTCACTACTCAGTTTCTTGTCCTTCCAAATTTTGTACCAAAGTTCTAGCTCTTCTTCTATGCCTTCTAAGTTGTAAAAACTATAAAATGAAGGGGTCTTTTCCTTTAGCTCATCGATTGTTTTGAGTAGCATGTGGAAAGGATGTAGATATGTCAATGCATAAGCAGGTGTATTTTTAGTCGAATACCGTAATTCCGAAGAAGAGGCTATAGAATCTAGATACGGTGTTATTAAGGATCTTCCCATAACTCCGTGGGATTTGTTGCTGGATGGTTGCTGCGGTGCTGCTGCCTACCAAAAACCGTGGTATATTCAGATCAAGTCCCAGTTGCTCGGCGATTTGATTAGCACTTAATAACACTTAATCGGTGATTTTTCTTTATCTTTCCGATGGCTCAACCATTTCACAATATGTTGAATGTGCTGCGAGGTTTTGACGATCAAGGTCTTGGATTGGAGAGCATTTACAACTGGCTCTAACATTGCAGAGTACTTCGCGATCAATATCATAGCCATGATGAATGACGACTTACATGCCGCTGAATGCAACTGAAAAGCGCCTTTTCTTGTGACGGTATTTCCTTCAATGGAAAAGATTTCTAATGCTTGCATCATTCATACAAAGTGCTCCTTAAACACTCCTGATGCACTTGTTGTTCCAGACATCTGGTCTGGCACAGGCTTGGGATGTATGGCATTAATTTTCTTCTCAAGACCTACTCTCGAAGAAACGTAATAATGTCCTTTATAGTTTCACAGTATTGAGGATTTCTGGTATTGTGTTCAAATCATTTACTACTAGATTTTGTTTGTGTGAAGAGCAATGAAAGAACAATGCTTGGACACCCCCTTCTTTGCCAGACATCGTAGAACAGCCATCGAAACCCAAGCCCACGCATTTCTCGGGATCCAGTTCTTTGGTCGTGACAAAATCGTCAATGGCTTTCGCAATGGTTTTTGCGTCAAGCGCTTTCAGTTCTACAAAGCCAATAAATTCCTCTTTGACTTCATCGGACTCTTTGTCGAAATAGCGCAACCTTATGGATAATTGTTCCTTTCCAGAAATATCAGCGGATTCATCTGCTAGTAAGTTATACGCGCACACGTCCTTTGCCTTATTAACGATGCTTTCCTTTATAGTAGTACATAGAGAAATGATCTCATTCTGAATCTGAACTGATTGGTATGTGGCATTTTTCTTCCCCTTTTCAAAATGGTTTTTCAATGACTGATCTCCAGCGCATCTATTCGTAAGCGATACAAATCTTACACTCCCTCATCATGATGCTTACCCCGAAGCGGTAATGCGCGTACCAGAAAATGTCATACATGAAATTATTGAGGAAAATATTTTTTTATTTTCTTCTATGATTTTCTTAGAATGCTGGTTAATTTGGATGTCTACCGGCAGTACGTCCTGTAGGAACAATCTTGCAGCTTCAACAGCAGTTTTATGCCACTCTGTGTTTGTATATTCCTTACAAACCACATGAACATCTTTATATTTAGGGAAGGTCTTATTATTAAAGAGCCTAGGACCCTCTGACCGAACTTAATTTGGTGGAAATAAAATACAAAACTTGTAAAATGCTCCCCTTTAGGCTGCCTGGAGTATGTCAGCCAA
>JABUQX010006430.1:5000-15000 GCA_015478945.1 Trachelipus rathkii | reverse complement strand
TATTTTAAAAATGTTAGAAATTAGGTACAAAATTTCCTTCAATAGAACTTCTACTTGAAAAATGTGAGTTTTTTTAACTTCGTTATAAAATGAAAATTGTGGATCGATTTAATTATTTTTTCAGTGGATACACTCGAGTATGTTAGCTTTAAACTGGCAAAGTAAATTTTTGATCAAGGTATTAGTGGCAAAAACGGTTTCCAACTTGGTCCGATTCACCCGCTGTAAAAATTGATGGGTGGCTTGGACCACCATTGTTTTTCGTATTTTATGTATTATTATTGACATTTTTATTACATATAATTAATTTAAATGTAATAAAAAGTTACTTATATTGTTGGAAAATTTTTAATAAATGAAATTTTAATAAAAACGAGTTCAAAAAAGTGTCAAATTTTGTGTTTGGGAATTTATTTATATCTGTATTTTATTTTCTTTTGTGGACATTGTGATTACGTGGTAATAAGATTAAGATGATAAACAATATAATAGCAAAAAATTAAAACATAAAATTAAATTATATGTAAAAGACGTAATTTAAACAGATGGTCCGAGTCAACCCTCAATGGTGGTCCGCTTCACCCTTCCACGGTCAGGCTGACTCAGTGTTATTCTAAATTAATAAAACTTTATTATTGAATTGTACATTATAATCTATCTGTCAGGTAAAGGCAAAATATATGCACCCTCTTCAAAAAAAAAATTTAGTATTAGGAAATCGGGAGACCAAGTTATACCTAAAGTGGTCCAATGTCACCCGCCCGACGCTATATCAATTCTCTTTGTGCTTTTTTCTTTATATTTTTTAATTTTTTTTCCAAAATGATTCGTATATTTTCCAAAATGATTGTTAGTAATGCGACACACATTCTAGACTTTCACCATATATATATATATATATTATATAGATATATATATATATATATATATATGTATATATATATATATATATATATATATATATATATATATATATATCGTAAGACGGGGCAATTCGGTCCGGTCCACGTGGGGCAATTCAGTCCAGTGGCTCAAAATAGCCTATATGATGTAAAATATATCTTTAAAGATGCAAAATAATGTATTTTTATGTTTTAGGTATTAATTTTTTATGAAACCTTTAATTTAAGTCCATTAATTTTGTGATTTTTTTTTTTTCTGACCACTATAAAATCGGGTAAATTTTAGGCTTATTGCTTAGAATCATACAGGTCAAAATAATTGTACTACATTATTGGTACCAAGATATAGTACTTAAAAATAGTTCATAATCCTAATGCAATCGTTGGAGTCATTCAGGCAAGAGATAAATATGTTTTATTATAAAATTGTAAATATGGGGCAATTCGGGTCCAGGTTTAAAAATTTATGTGGAAATTGAACCACATTAAACCTGAATAACACTGAATTTCTTGCACAAAGAACCGGGAATATGTTTAAAATAATTTTTACACTTTACAGCAATAGTAGGTAATTCAACTTAGGCCTAATTAACCTATACAAATTTTTCAGCAAGATGGTTCACACTTACGCAAAGTAACACGGCAGGGTACAAAGGGATACTCTGATGACCATGCCAGACCATTAAGCCGTTTTCGTTCTTGCATTGGTTCTTACGAAACGAATATGCCTAAACGCCTGAGTGTCTGCATTCTGCTTTTTGTCAAAGCTGCCATGCTCGCTTTTTAAGAAACAAGAAAATCGTAAAAAGAAACGCCCACCAAACGTAAAAAGAATTTCCTAATTCTGTGTAATATAAATAAAAAGAATTAAACCTTGCAGAATTAATAACATTAAAGTCTGCTTTTTGTCAATGAATAGGTGAAATCGCCACCAAACGTATACGTTAAATCTGTGTAATATAGAATACGCAGAAAAGAATTAAGAAATTCCTACTTAGTAGCATTTTTTATTTATTTTATGCTTGATTAAAAACGAACGCAAACCCAACATTTTATTATAGTTTTCAAACCCAATTTCTTAAAATAATATTGTAATACCATTATATTTAAAAATGAAAACTGACTTATCATCATTTTTGTCAAACAAGCGTTATGCTCATTTTTGTCAAACATCGTAAAATCGTAAAAAAATGCTCACCAGAAAGAATTTAATCTAGAAGAACAGAAGCAAAAGAAGAGTAAACTTACAATGAAGGAAATTCTTTACGTTTGGGATTTTTTTTTAAGATTTTGCAGTTTAGACAAAACCACGCAAACCGACACAACATTTACGTTGATCCTAATTTCTTAAAAATAATATTGTTATGTCTATTATGTTTAAAAATGAAAACTGACTTATCATAATTTATTAAATAAAACACTTTAATTGAGGATTCTTAGGGATGTGAAAATTGAAGTGGACCGAATTGCCCCGCCCCCCAAAATCGTGGGGCAATTCGGTCCACATTACTTATCGGCTTCTAACATTAATCCTATATTATATATACAAATACAAAATTTTACTCAAAAAAAACATTAAAATATTAAAAAAAAATTTTTGAAAAAAAATAGAGTTCCAGTCCTAGCATTTTGAGTACATGATTTGAAAAAATCACCCCGTCTCACTATATATATATATATATATATATATATATATATATATATATATATATATATATATATATATATATATATATATATATATATATATATATATATATATATATATATATATATATACTACACAGATATATATATATAATGGTATATATGTCACCCTAATGCTGGTAACTTGTAGAAAAAAAGGGCAATTTTTGTGTTTAAGTAAGTGTAACTTAAAAAATAAAAAAATTAAATATATAGTTATAAAATATGGTAATGAAGTATGGGTATTTGCCAATCATTTAATGTAAGTAAATCAAAAAAAATATTAAAAATAACTATTTTTAAAAAAATAAAAAAAAAAAGAAAAGGTAACAAAATTTTTAATGGGGCAATCTTAGAAAACCTAAAAAATAGAGAGAAGGCCGGGCGGGTGACCGCCCGCCTTTAGGAGGTGATTCGTCCACTCTAATAAAAAATATATATATATATATTTTTCGCTCTATTTAATAGCCACGCAGTAGTACTACAAGTTTAGATTATCTTTAATTCTAGAAAGTTTTTATATTTTTAAAAATGTTATAAATTAGGGTACAAAATGCCCTTCAATAGAATTTCACTCTTGAAAATGAGTGTTTTTAACTTCGTTATAAAATTAAAAATTGTGAATGGATTTTAATTATTTTTCAGTGGATAAGCTGAGTATGTTAGCTTTAAACTGGCAAAGTAAATTTTTGATCCAAAAACAGTATTAGTGGCAAAATCACTGGGCCTAACTTGGCCTGATTCATCATAAAATTGATGATGGGGTGAATCTGACCACCATTGTTTTTCGTATTTAACGTATTATTATTGTATTAATTTAATTAATTTAAAATATAATAAATAAAATTAATGATATAAAAACAAAATAAAAATGAAATTTATATAAAAAATACGAATTCAAAAAGTGTCAAAATTTTTGAGCGGAGAGGGGTGAATCGGACCACCTTATTTTTATTCTTATTTTATGTATCATTATTGACACATTTTTATTACTTACTACGAATTTAAATATATAAATAATTATTATATTAAGTAAAAATTAAAATATAGCAAATTGAATTTATATGTAAAGAGAATTTAAACAATGGTTCGATTCACCCTCCATGTCAGTGACTGAGCCGTTATTCAAACTTTTTAATAAAACTATTATTATTAGAATTACATTATTTTTTTGTGTGCTTATGACCGAATATAGCCTTGATTTTCAAAAAAAAAAAAAATTCCAAAATATTTTTTTTTTTGGGAGACTAAGTTATACCTAAAGTGGTCCAAGTCACCCCGCCTGACGTAAATTTTACCCATTTTTGGTTGACACTAGCTGAAATGAGCTTCCCTAACGTGTTAGTAGTTAGTAAGAATGATAAATTAGCAGCGTTGCCAGATTCAGCTGATTTTTAGGTTAAATTTGGCAACTTTGGCACCTTTTTAGCTACTTCTCTTTGTTGTTGTTGTTTATATTAGTCGCAGTCTACCAAGTAGATTCTCGAAGAAAGGCTCTATTTACTATTATAGTTGAATGAAGTTCAATTTCAAAACGTCAGCATATCGTGAAAATAATATTCATTCAGAGAGCATGAATGAAATAGTAAGAGGGAAAAGACACTGAACCCGGAAAGAAAAGAAATATTGAGAAGGACGTTTGATGCAAGGGTCAATAAGAGTCCAGAGAAAGAATGATCGTAGGTCTCAATTTGAGGGGTTCCAAGACCCTCAAAATGAGCCTGAGTGGGGTTCCAACTGAAAAGCAATAGAGTGCATGGCAGAGAAGACAAAGGATATAGTTCAATAAAATTTGAAATTGCCCGGTTTTTAAATGTTAAATAACTTCTTAATGGAAGATGCTATCAATATGTGGTTTATATGTATACATACCTTAAAGCCTGATTTGAAAAAGACAGAGTGGTGAAATTTTTGAGTTATTTTTCAATTTTGGTACACAACCTTAAAACATAAAATTAAAATTCTTTACAAAAACTAATTTGAAAGGTATAAAACATATGTTGCTTATTTATATTTTTTTTTATTTTTTGCAGGTCACTGCACCTGTTAGTCTGCTACAACTTTTATTAAAAAAAGTTTTTTGTAAAACACTAAAAAATAAAAATTCTGAAGTTGCCCCATAATTCTAATGTTACCCCGCTTGACGGTATATATATATATATATATATATATATATATATATATATATATATATATATATATATATATATATATATATATATATATATATATATATATATATATATATATATATAGTATATATATATCGGTATATATATATACCAGTATATATAAAATTTGCTATTGTTATAATATAGGCTTTGAAAGTACTATTTTACTTTGGGATATGGGTAAATGGAAAAATGAATATAACGCAGCTCGAAGATACAACCAAAGATGGGAAGAAGGCAGAGATTGGTTACACAGTACTCCAGATGAAAAATGTTATTGTAGTGTGTGTAATTGCATATTTAAACCAAAGAAAAGTGTTGTCCAACAGCATGAGATGTCTGCAAACATAGAAGTTCAGTAGAAGGAAAACCAAAACGAGTTTATCGAAAGGTAATATTAAGGAAAAATATTTGATGCCATGCTTTTGCTATTACTATAAGTGTCTTGACAGAGTTGTTGCATCCTTATTCAAAAAAAGTTAATTTGCAGTTTCATCATTTAGCTTTATTATTTTTCCTATTTTGCACTAGTTCTCAACTATTACTCAATGATTAAACCTTGTAGAATGCATGTTTTACTGAAATAAAAAATGATTATATATATATATATATATTATATATATATATATATATATATATATATAATATATATTATTATATATATATATATTATATATATTATATATATATATATATATAATATATAATATATAATATATATATATATATTATATATATATATATATATATATATATAAAAGAAAGAAAAACTAAATAACTCCCAAAACAACCCTCCTCCCTCCCACGAATCCCCCTCCTTACCTGAGTAACTCCTCCCTTCTAAACACAATCAGACCACCTAGCATAACATTAGTGCTAAGATTTCTCGAAACCGAACCCCACCCCAATAACAGATAACAAAAAAAACAACTCAGAAACTCCCCCCCAGACCACAACCCCACACCCCTTTACAACTGAAAGGATATCAGAAAGTATCAAAACCCTCAAAAACTCACCAGCTACAGGACCAGACTCAATCTCAAACCTACATTTAAAACACCTCGGTGAAAAAGCACTTCGCCTTATCACAGAAATCTTCAACAAATCCTGGCAACTTAATATATTCCCTCAATCTGGAAACAAGCATTCATACTCTACAAACTCAAGCTAAAAAAAGACCCCTAACTCCCCCTCCTCTTACCACCTAATCTCTCTCCTCTCCCCCATCAGTAAACTGGTGGAGAAATTAATATTAAACAAAATCTCCCCTCTCATCACCCTCCCAGATTTCCAACTTGGCTTTAAAAGCAACCACTCCACAACTACAACCCTTACCTCCCTCACCCAACACATCATCAATGGCTTCAACCAATCCCCACCACATATCCCCACTCTCACACTTATGGACATTAACAAAGCCTTTGACACTGTCCCACATTCATTCTTATTCAAAAAATCCTGCAATTCCCCCTCGAAAACAATGATAAAAAATCTCTTTCTAATTTTCTCACTAACCGTTTTGCCAAAGTTCTCCACAAAAACAATCTCTCCCACTCCATTAAATTACAAAATGGCGTCCTTAGGGCTCCATTCTCTCTCCATTCCTCTTCAATCTTTTCACAGTAGACCAGCCCATCCCTACCCACCAATCCACCAAACTTATCACATACGCAGATGATATCAGCCTCATTTCCCAACATCCAAACGTAAATATAGCCACTCTTCACATCCAAGAATACTTACAACAATTAGAAACTTGGCTACTCTCCAACAGAATATCCGCCTCGCCCCTCAAATCCTCCATAATCCTCCTAACCACCGACTGCCATCAATCTTCACTCCATCCAATAGTTTTCCTGAACAACAATCCCCTCCCCCTAAACAAAACCCAAAAAATATTAGGACTTATGACACACACATGATGTTCTCCCCCCCCATCGACCAAATCAACTCAACACAACGGAAACTAAACATCCTCCGAACCCTTTCCCAACACAACTTCAGTGACAGGAAACACACCCTCACCACCACTTATAAACAACTCCTCAGAACAAATATAAACTATGCTTCTCCTGCATGGTTCCATGCACTGTCAGAATCTAACTCAAAAAAATTACAAATCGCACAAAACAAAGCCCTTAGAATTATCACTGGATGCACTAAAACCACCCCCATCCAACATTTACATGACGAGACTTACATCCTCCCTATCTCCACCCACCTGGAGATGGTGGGGACACAATTCTACCAGAAAACCCCTAAATCCAACCCACCCATGTCACCAAATATTCTCCAACCCCTCCCAACATAGACTAAAATCCCCACCCTCCTCACCAGCTAAATTCTATAATGACATCTATGACATTATTCCCCCTCCCCCCAATAAGTCATGGCTCCACTCCATATCCATACACAACTAACTAACACGTACCTACAAAACCACCCCAATAATAATTTACTAAACTCCCCCTCCCCAAAAATTTCCCCTATAGAATGAAACACTGTCCAGAAGAGCAAATTGACCTCGCCTAGAAAGATCAGTTTCACCAGTCATTTTAAAACTCTTACATTATAAATATAGATTCAAACTAGACCAATTTTACTCCCCCACCTGCACCAGATGTCACCATCCCAGGACACAATGGAGCACCTTCTTCTGGGGTGCTCCGCTCTTCGACGCCCCCCGCGCCGACTTCTTTATATCTTCCCTTATCAACCTGTGGAACTGCCAAGAGCGGTTGCCGGCTCCTGAAGCAGTGGGCCCTCCAATCTGAGGTGAACCAGGGGCAGAAGTATATAATAATATAATATATATTATAAATATAATAAATAAATATAATATATAAATTAATATAATATAAAAATATATATAATATATAATAGTAAATAATAATATATAATAATAATTTATAAATAATATAAAATAAATATATAAATATATAAATATAAATAATAAAATAAAATATTAGAGATAGAGAGGCCAGAATAAATAACCAGGCAGCTATCAACAGAAGATAAAATTATAGGCCATAAATCCGAGACCAAGTTATAATAGATAAATACAACAGTATAACACAAGAACAGAATAACCGGATAATAACAAATATACACCAATTAAGAATAAGGTAATACTCATCGATTATTAGGAAAGAATAAATTGAAAAAATAATTAGAATAATATAATATAATATTAATAATAAATATATATATATAATAATAAATATAATATTAATATATAATAATATATATAATAAAAAAGAGGGTTTTTTCCTAATATATTATTTCCCACATTTTTTAGGGATACAAATTGGAGTGCCGCTGATAATTTTATGAACTTATTATATTTTGCATGGAGTTATGTTTCCATGAGAGTTCAGACCACCTTCGTTGATAGTATACCTGTTGTAAGGAGTGAGCCATGTTATGCCGGTGGAGCAATTTATCACTTATTAGAGGTAACTTTTTCATCTCCATATTGGTATTCTTATACCAAGATTCAATAGAAGAGTGATTTGAGAGTCTTTAGTCATTATGGCCTATATTATGTTATTTTTTGCATAATAATTCCCTGATGATCCGATTGTGATTTGAAGATTCCATTTCGTGGGTGAGTATAAAGAAGATTTAACGCAATGTTAGTGTGATGATATACATACTGAAGTATGGTTTACCTATTTTTAGGTTTGGTGAAATATTTTAATATTACCAGGGTATCCAAAAATCATTTTTCGGATCCCGTCTTATGCCTATATCTCTGTGGGGTATGCAATCTGAATTCACATTATCTCAACCTAGATTCCTTCACCTGCTATTGTTTGGTAATTGCTTGATATTAAGTACGCCTTCAAAGCCAATTTTTTTTTGTGTTTTATGATACCTTATATAATAAGTTATTACTAGTTCAAGCAATAAACCAAAATTAGAAACCCCTCAAAAAATGGGAAAATAGTGTTGGCATCAAGAGAAATGGAAACAATGTTTCAAAAAATTAATTTTAAGGTTAATATACATAAGAATGTACCATTATATCTACTGTAAATGACAAAATTAACTAAATAACTTGAAAAATTTATCTATAATATATATATATAATATTATTAATATATATATAATATATATATATATATATATATATATATACATATATATATATATATATATATATATATATATATATATATATATATATATGTACCGTAGTCGGTACATAGTATAAAATTTATAAAGGATATATGTAAGTGCTACAAAGATTTCTGGTACACAGATATAAGAAATCTTGTACAAAGCAAGTCCTGTATGCGAAATAACTGTTTCATTCCTTTTTTTGTATTATCAAGGTCACCGAGGTGATTCTGTCACCAACGGCGTGCCATGGGGAGAGAGCCAGTTATGAAAAAGAGATCGGAGAGCCAACATCTTGACACTCTCTCGGTCCAAAAATTGATACTTTAATGGTAATCATATTTAAGGTATTTAAAAAGCAATTTATTTTTGAACAGTGAAATATCTTAATGTGTGTTCATGTAAAATAGTCATTAGACATAATTAATAAAGAAATAATTAAAGAAGCGTTTCGCTATTCCAAAACTATTTTATTATTTGCTATATCAAAGTGATCTTTAAATAAGGCCAATTAATCATTATAGAGATCAAGCTTTGTTACATATATAATATATATATATATATATATATATATATATATATATATATATATATATATAATATATTATATATTATATAAATAATATATATATTATATATATATATATATATATATGGACAAAGCTACTCTATAATGATTAATTGGCCCTATTTAAGAGATCACTTTGATATAGCAAATAATAAAATAGTTTTGGAATAGTGAAACGTTCCTTTATTTATTTCTTTATTAATTATGTCTAATGACTATTTTACATGAACACACATTAAGATATTTCACTGTTCAAAAATAAATTGCTTTTTAAATACCTTAAATATGATTACCATTAAAGTATCAATTTTTGGACCGAGAGAGTGTCAAGATGTTGGCTCTCGATCTCTTTTTCCTAACTGGCTCTCTCCCCATGGAACGCCGTTGGTCACAGCGTCACCTCGGTGACCTTGATAATACAAAAAAAAGGAATGAAACAGTTATTTCGCATACAGGACTTATACAAGGTTTTCTTACAGCTGTGTACCAGAAATCTTGGTAGCACTTACATATATCCTTTATAAATTTTATACTATGTAACGAGTACGGTA
>JABUQX010006429.1:0-36330 GCA_015478945.1 Trachelipus rathkii | reverse complement strand
AAATTAATAAACTCGACATCATAGCCCAAGAGGCAGAGAATTATCTTCTCGCTCATAACAAGAACTTTTTTCGGTAACTAATAAAGAGGAGAAATAAGGAAAGAGCAGAAAGATGTGAAGGAAAATACCATAATTTTGAAATGCCGAAAAATTATTCAAAATGCTTCAAATGTGGTAAGAAATTACAACCTTTACAGAAAATATAACCAATATATAAATTATAATAGCCAATCTAGCAATAACTGGAGAGAAGGTCCATAATATATATATATATTATATATATATATATATATATATATAATATATATATATAATAGTAATATATATATATATATATATATATATATATATATATATATATATAATATATATTATATATATATATATATATATAAGCGTCGGCGGGTTGACGTGGACCACTTTAGGCATAACTTGGTCTCCGACTCTCCCCTAATGCACTTTTGGGAAATTTTTTTTTTTTGTAAAATCACGGCCCTATAGTCGGGCATAAGCCCACAAAAAAAAATAAATAATGTAATTCTAATAATAAAAGTTTTAAAATTAGAAGTTTGAATAACGCCGAGTCAGCACGACCGTGGAGGGTGAAGCGGACCACCATTGAGGGTGACTCGGACCATCTGTTTAAATTTCGTTTTTTATTTAAAATCAATTTTATATTTAATTTTTACTTAATATAATAATTATTTATATATAAAATTCGTAATAAGTAATGTAAAAATGTCAATAATAAATAAAATACGAATATAAATAAAGTGCGTCCGATTCACCCCTCTCCGCCTAAAAAATTTTAAACACTTTTTTGAACTCGTTTTTTTATTTAAAATTTCATTTTTTAAAAAATTTCACTTAATATTAGTATTGCTGTTATTACATTAAATTAAGTATTAGTTACTAAAAATGTCAATAATAATACGTAAAATACGAAAAACAATGGTGGTCCGAGCCACCCCCACCAAATTTTACGGCGGGTGAATCGACCAAGTTAGGCCCCGTTTTTTTGCCCCTAATACTGCTTGGAACAAAAATTTACTTTGCAGTTTAAAGCTAACATTACTCGAGGTGTATCCACTGAAAAAAATAATTAAAATCTATCCACAATTTTTCATTTTATAACGAATTTAAAAAAAAACTCACCTTTAACCTTTAACAATGAAGGAAATTTGTACCCAATTTCTAACATTTTTTTAAAAATATAAAAAACTTTCTAGAATTAAATATGATCTAAATAAAACTTGTAGTACTACCGCTGTGGCCTATAAAATGAGCGAAAAAAAAAAAAAAAAATTTTTTATTATTTTTTATTTTTTTTAAAATGGACCGAATCACCCCCTCCTAAAGAGGCGGCCGGTCACCCCGCCCGACGCTATATATATATATATAATATATATATATATATATATATATATATATATATATATATATATATATATATATAATATATATATATATATAATAAAAGGAAAATAATATTATATACTAGGCTTATATTTACAGAAATCTAGATCCATCTTCGGTTTAGTTGTACGGCATCAATCTATTAAAGGTTAGGTTTAGGTATATAGCATCATCAATCTGTAAAAGTTATGTTTTGATTTATCCTTTGAAGTTCAGGTTATTAGTTTCATTAATTGTATATAATAAAGCTGTAGATGGATCTAGGGTTTCTATTAATATAAGTCTTAAACATATAATGGTTACTTCCCTTATATATATATATATATATATAATATATATATATATATATATATATATAATATATATATATATATTATATATATTATATATATATATATTATATATATATATATATATTTGTTATGTGGCTTATATATATATATATATATATATATATATATATATATTATAAAATATTATATATAGAAAAAAATATTTTCAAAATTAAGTTTTTACATTATGGTTTTGTAATGTTGGCTATATTTTTCGAATTTCTCATAATTTTTGTAGGCTCTTATTTTGTAATGTGTAATAAGATAGTTCAGGCCATTTCAACTATAAGAAAAGCCTATGGTATTTTTTTTAAATTGAGAAGCTGAAACGTTTTTCCTTAAAGATGTCAGTTATTTTTTTTTTTAATCATTTTTTAGTCTGCTGTGATTTTTATAAAAATGTTAAGACTATCTGCCCTATAGCCAATAAGAAATATAACATTGGTGAAGGGAAAAAATTTTCATTCATTGAGTGATTTATTGACCCTACTAAAGATTTAACGATATAGCTTTAGAGTTTGTTTTTCTAAGTTATTGCAAAATGAGAATCTTAATTACTTTATTTTTTGGAATGAAATTCAAACAAAAAAATAAAGAAATTAAAGTAGCTTTATGCTCAATTCCTTGAGAGTTTTGACCTGAAGAGTGCTCCATTGACAGAAAGGAAAACTTAAGTTTAATATGGCGTGGTTCAATAAGCCGTTATAATTGTCATATAATGTCAAAGGTTATGGTGGTTAAGTTCAATTAATTATATTATAAATATGAATAATGGAATATTGGATTTGGGACAGTATAGACCAGATGCATAGGAGCATATGATGAAAAGTTTATATCACTATTTGCAATTAGCCTATATTTATTTTTTTATATTACTATTGATAAAAATGTTATTTCTTTAAAGAGATTTTCTTGTATATATATATATATATATATATATTTTTTTTTTTTTAGTTCTCCACTACTCACAGGCTGGGCCCTTTTCAAGGAGAGGTAGAAAATAAAACAGAAAAATCCACCCCATCCCCAAGGCAAATTTCAGATGAGTGCAGATGTGGGCTTTAAAGAGGAAGATTAAATAGTTGGAAAAACAGAAGGCAAGGAGTTCCATAGAAGTAGCTGAAAAAGAGGAACCGCAATGAACTAGTCTGGGGTTCTCAATACTCAGGCAAAATTTATGAGAGCAAGGCATCTCTTGTGCCACATGGGTGATCCAAGGGTGGTGATATATATATATATATAATATATATATATATATATATATATATATATATATATAATAATATATATATATATATAATATATATATATATAGTATAATATATAGATATATATATATATAATATATATATATATATATATATATATATATATAATTTTATATTGTACTTTCATATTTGTAATGAACATGAAAGATGAGTGTTTAATAATGGTGGGGGTGGTGAGGTTAGTGTGTTGTATATGTTATAGTATGATGCTGGCATGATTTTCCTTCCAAGTGCAGGTGGTTGTAATGTTTGGTTCAAGGGGCTGTCTATTGAGAGATTCTGAAAATTTGGCAGCCTATCATGTCAAGATGGGCACCTATAGGAAGCATATTTTTTGTTAGTAGAGATGGTGGATAAGTGAAGGGAAAGAAGTCTGTTGTTATCCTAAGGGCTTTGTTCTCTACAGTTTCTAATTTCTGAATATTTGGATTGAGATATTGCTGGGCTCCAGGCAGTTGATTGTCAGGAGTCGGGGTCTCTCGGCCTCTAGGTGGACTACGGGGGGGACTAATCCCCCCATCCGGGGATGGTCTCCGGAACCCCCGCTCTTTGGTCTATACATATTTTAAATAGGTGTGGGGGTATTGTCCATATACTATTGCGTTTCTTTATTGGCCGAAGCTTGTTTCTGTTAATGTTTTTAGTGTTTTAATTTGTGTATGGCTCTAGATGTTATCTTGTTGATGTGGGGGTAAATGTCACGTGTATCAATCATAGGATCGTGGGTTATTTAGTAAGTGAGAGTCTATTATTTTAGTATTGGGGTAATGTTTTTCATTCCCCCCATCTGGAGTTAGTGATAGTCGATTTTTGGAGAGGTGCAGACATGGTTTGTTGTCAGCCAATGTTCCAACTGATTTATAGTGTCGCAATTCTCTACATGCTTATATATATATATATATTATATATAATATATCATATATTATATATATAATATTATATATAATACGATATATATATATATATATATATATATATATATATATATATATATATATATATATATATATATATATATATATATATATATATATATATATATATACTATATATATATATATATATTAATATATATATATATATATATATAGTATTAAAAAGTGTAGTATTTTTGTTGTAAGGTTTAACCTGTATATGAAATCTCCCAAGTTCAACTTACTAATATCCCAAGCGTACCAATTTGTCTAATTTTCACCATTTAAATATCAATATTTATAAATCGTTACTAATTTTCGAGATTTTTATCCTTTGCGGCCAATTTATACCATTAAATTTTGGGAAGTTAATTTATTAGGGCCTTTTGGTGGTTTTCTAGATTACTTTTTAATATTTAAATGTTTTCATTTAATTATTCATTTCCCAGCCTTTTTTTAGTCCTAGAATAAATGTATATTTCGTGTTTCTGGTTCATAAAAAATGTTGCCAAATGTACAATACTAGCCTATTATAGTATTTTAATACTTTAACTGTCTTAATTTATTAAATCTGCTTTTCCCAGCTCTTTAGTTATATCATATGTATATTTTAGTTTTAATTAGGACAGAAAAATATTACCAATAAATCCTGCACAATTACCTGAATTTTTAAAATTTCATGACCCCTTGACTTGGCATTATCCCAAAGACTGCTACCACCAGCCCACTTAAAAGAAAAAGTATGCTAATAATGTGAATAATGGAAGATATCTTTCAATGTGCTTAAATTTACAAAAGCAGCGGGATTTGGGTTATTTAATATAGGCTACCTATCACTGTTACAGACTATATAGGTATATAGTATATATAGCTATATAGTATATACCATATATAAATATTATGGGCATTTTGTAACCTGTAAGGTTTTTATGCTGCTAGTGATTAGGAAAAGTTAGAGCATATTAATTACTATTAATTTCTACAATTCTTTCCTCAGATAATTATATACGATCAGAAAATATAATTTTTTCAGTTGATTGTTAGTGGCAATTTGTATTATCAATATCTATATTAAAATATTCAATATGAAGCTTACTTTTTATGATAGATTGCATTTTATAAACAATTGGTTCTCATTGCCAGGCTTTCCGTCTCTTGCTAACAGACTGCCTGTATTTTTTGTTCACAATTCTCAGGTATGTATTTAAGATTAAAATTTTAATTAAATATTAGTCAAAATTATTGTTAATTATTTTAATTTATCCATTTGTTTTTATGTATGTACTGGTAATGTCAGATGTATGATTTAAAACTTTCTTTGGTATGGATGTTTTGTATTGGGTGAAATTCATGGATCTTCTATAATTGTGGATGTAGATATTTTATTTAATCATCATATGTAGATGTGGGCGTTTGTCATCTCATAGGGGAAACGGATTTGATATTTATCACGGAAGGGTTTCTTTCATACTTGGTCAGTTGAATGATGGTTTAGATTTTAGTTGTCCTAATTTTCTTGCAAATGTCATTACATCCTGTAAACCGAATTTTAGTGTCCTCCCGTGATGTGGTGTTCCACTTCACCTCCAACCCGGGGAAACTGTCTGCTGTGGTGTGTAAACCAAAAAACTTAAACAATCATATCTATCGTGTGGTTTTCTATATATATAATTTTTTCCTAGATTAAGATCATAAATCATCCTAAAGAATTTTATAATGAAATACTATCGAGATCTTCCAAAGCAAAGAACAGGATCGTCATAGCTTCATTGTATTTGGGAACAGGAGAATTAGAAAAAAAACTCGTGAGTCCTATGTAATAGTTTATACCGCTTTTGACATGTTTTTGTTTACTCCCTTTCTCGAAGAGCTATAAATTAGCTTTATTATATATATATATATATATATATATATATATATATATATATATATATATTATATATATATATATATATATATATATATATATATATTATATATATATTATATATATATATATTATATATATATATATAATATATATATAAATTTTTTTATTTTTTTTATTTTTTTTACGAGATTTTTAGCACATAGTCACGAGCAGAGACCCTCATCAAGGAGGAGGTGGACTCGCTAGGGGGCGAGCACGCGAAGGACGAAGCGCCGAAGGGGAGAATAGCTCACATTCTCCCACCCGACCAGTTGCGAACCTGAGACCCCTCGCTTTGTTTGGCGAGTGCTCTCCCACTGGGCTACCGTTTTTTTTTTAGTAAAATAAATATAAAATATAAGAAAAATATATATATATACAATATACATACATACAATAACATCATATATTCATGCATACGTATCAAATACAAATTATATTACACCTATACAATACAGTGAAATTATTACCATTACTATCATCTATTATTTATCATAACATTAATACTTATACTAATTCTTAACACTCCAAAAATTTCATTTTGACGTATTTTATAATTGTAAAAATTTTACAATTATATTATTATTATTATTCATCAATATTATCACATCTCATCCCATCATTATTTTACCCGTCATCATTAGCATGTATTATTATCATTATCATATTATTATCATTATCATTATCGCTACTATCATTATTATTATTATAATATTATTATTCTTAGCAGCAAATTATTAACACTACGGCACTATATAATACATCTAGTTTTATCCAAATTATATTATTATTACTAATTAGTAGATTGTAAGTGATTCCCAATGTGTAGCACCACCATGTATTGAGCAGCCCTCTGGTTGAGCCATCGCATCGAAAGGCGATTCGGAGAGACTCATATATATATATATAATATATATATATATATTATTATATGGTGATATTTGGTTAGAGCGAGCAACTATCATCGCTCGCATATCTCAAAACTACAAAGCTACAGGCAAAGGAATACATGTTGGAAATCTGGCAAAATTTTATATTGCGGAAATGTAAAAAAAAAAAAAAAAAAAAAAAAATATCTTCAAAAACTACAATAGCTACGCGAAAAGGAATACATGTTTGGAATCCTGTATAATTTTAGTTAGGAAAATGGTTTACAAATAAATAATACATAAAAAAAAATAATTGGCAATTTTTTTTTTTAGGAGGAAGTTGTTTTACTTATATATTTATATATTATTTGAAAGTACTTATGAAAAATGTAGGGGGCTCGAGCCGACGGGGAACACAGGGGGGGACGTTTTCCATACCCGTAGGGGAGGGCGGAGGAAACCCCCGCGACACCCAAATACCAAAAGGCGGGGGTTCGGGAGACCCTCGCCGGAGGGGGGGAATTAGTCCTACCGCCGTAAGTTCCGAAGGCCGAGAGACCGACTCCTGCCATCGGTGGCGGTATACCCTTGGGGTTTTTCTTTATAAAAGAAAAAAGCAAAAAATTTTAATAGAAAGTCTATTTATTTTAACCGGTAACGTAAAAGGTCTCTAAAATAGGCTCTCTAATCATATTACTGTATGAAATTATTACATAATAATTTTTTATTTTTTTATTTTTTTTTACATTTTCCCTATCTAAAATTTTACCAGGATTCCAAAAATGTATTCCTTTTTGCTGTAGCTATTGTAGTTTTTGAGATATATTTTTTTTCTTTTTTTTTCTTTTTTTTTTTTATTACATGTTCCGCCTTAAAAGTTGGGACCAGGCATTCAGCATAGTATTCCTTTCCTTGGTGGCTCTTGTAGTTTTTGAGATTGGATTGATGATAGTTGTCGCTCTAAACAATTATCACCTATATATATATATATATGATATATAATATATTGTATATTTATTTTTTTTTTTTCTCTCTATATATTTATTTTATTATATATATATATATATATATATATATATATATATATATATATATATATATATATATATATATATATAGTATAATATATATATATATATATATATATACTATATATATATTAGTATATATATATATATATATATATATGATATATATATATATATATATAATAATATACCTATAGAATAATTAGATTCTGGAAATTTCTTTCAGCAGAAGAATTTTTTTTTTCTAAAATATTATTATTATAAATTTACATTACATGCGCAACTTACTCACGAGCAGCACTTCTTTCAGATGTGGTATCATACAGACTAAATATTAATATAAAAATCAAAATAATATAAATGGAAAGTTTTTGTTTTTAAGATTTTTTAAAAGGTCAGAAGTTCCATGCTGTTCATAAAAGTATACTTTCATTGGTAGCCATTCTTCTGCATGCTGATGGTAAAATTATTCGGTGTTGGTAACTGCAAATGAGTCGGAGAGTTTTCCTCAGGTGTATGTAATTCAATGTTAATAATGGGTGTAATGTGGTTCAGCATTTTTAAAGTGGTTGTGGGTGGATCTGTGGATGGTAAGGGCAAAGTTAAGTTAGGTTATCTGTTTTTAGATCGTGTTTATGTTGGTATCTTCTACGGGTGAAATCGATAGTTTCTCCGATGTACTCTTGATTACAATTGTGAACAAAAAATTTTGTAAACGTATTGTGAGGTGGAAGTATTGTTGTGTGTGTGTGGTTTTAGAATTTTTTTCGAAAGGGAGAATATTTGGGAGAAATGTGTTATGGAATTCAGGTAGTAATTTTTTTAACCAGTATTGTGAATAATGGGTTGGTAATGGTAAAAAAGAAGTGTGTGTTCTGTTTTGTGCTTGAGTTTGGTGTAAAAAATTATTCTATGCTCGGCGTAAGCAGTATTATGATGTGGTCTGTGGGTAAGAGGAGCTAACAGGATGTGAAGTAAATAGGGAGCTTGGACCTTTTACATGACTGAAAGAAAATTTTTTCATCGGAAAGGTTTACAGCCTTGTTATTAAAACTTTAAAAGAAATAAATTTATTTATTTGGATAATAAAAATTTCTCTTTTTGTGCTTCACATCTTTTATTATTTGTTTTAAATGAAGTGTTGTTATATATATATAATATATAATTTATATATATATTATATATATATAATATATATATATATATATTATATATATATATATATATATATATATATATATATTATATTATAATATATTATATATATTATTATATAATATTATATATATAATTAATGGTCAGATTTTTTTATGCTCACAGTATGTAACTAGAGAACGGAAGGTCCTACAGTAAAACAAATATATATATTCTGGAATCAGCCGAAAATTCTAAGGATTGGTATTTACATTTTTGTTTTTTTTTGGCTATTCATCGAAATATTTTAAAATTATTTTCCCCCATTTAGGGGGCTCGAGCGACGGGGGACAGAGGGGGGGACGTTTCATACCGGAGGGGAATGGTCGGAGAACCACCCCGCGACACCACAAAGACCTTAAAGAGCGGGGGTTTCGGGAGACTATCCCCGGGGGGGGATTAGTCCCCCGCGTCGGTCCACCGGAGGCCGAGAGACCGCGACTCCTGCCATCTTTGCGGTTTACCCTATGGTATTCTTTAGTTATATTATTTATATATTATATATATATATATTTAATAATGTACTTACTATATTAAACATAAAAGGTAGGTGAAGGAAAAAGAGGAAATTGTTTTATTATTCAAAAATAAATTAAATTTTATTTTTAAAAGCAGTATAATATCAAGGGTGTAAACCTTTCCGATGAAAATTTTCTTTCAGTCATGTTAAAGGTCCAAGGTCCTAATAATAATAATTTCAGATTGTAGGAAAGAAGGGGAGCAGATATTGAAGGCTCTGAGATAAAGAGAGGAAAGGATACCGAGTTTTGTGTTTTGGGGGTGTTGAAGAAAACAATGTGGCTGTGTAGCTAGGGTTAAGGCAGTAGGTTTTCTGTAGTAACAGAAAATTAAAAAAATACTACCTGAATCCATACACATTTCCTCCTCAAATATTCTCCCCCTCGCCAGATAAATTTCTAAAACCAAAACCACACACAACAATACTTCCACCTCCACAATACGTTTACAAAATTCCTTGTTGTCGACAGATGTAATCAGCATTACATGCGGAGAAACTAGCTTTGACATTCACCCGTAGAAGATACGCAACATAAAACGATCTAAAAACAGATTTAACTAAACTCTGCCCTTACCATCCACATATATTCACCCACAACCACTTTATAAATGCTGACCGACATGACACCCGATTATTAACATTGATAACATAAACCTGAGAAAACTCTCCGAGTCATTTATCATTACACACATAATTTATAAAGAGTTCACAGACGAATACATAATAGATCCTTTTTTAAACAACATATTAAAACTCTTCACCTTTTTTTAAAAAATCTAAAACAAAACTTTCTTGATACTATTTGATTTTAAATATTTAATTGTATCATTTAAGTATGGTATCAATGATAAATATTTCAACGATTCGGACCGAAGCCATCATGTAATGTTACCGATTAGTACTATATTCAAAAAAAAAAGTTTCTTCTGCTCCGGCTTATGCTCTAACTTTGGTGAAAGTTTATTATAATATATCCATAGCGATTCAAGCTATTCTTATATATATTATATATATATATATATATATATATTATATATATATATATATGATATTTATTATACTATATATATATATATATATATATATATATATATATATATATTATATATATTAATATATATATATATATATTTTTTTTTTTTTTTTTTTTTCTTATTCACATATTAAAGTATATTAGGGAATAACATTTGTTACTTCAGTTTTATTTCAAATGCACAAATTATTTAAATTTATCTGCATGGTCAAATATATTAAGTTTAGATTTTACTGACCATTGTTGATATTCACTTTTCAGGTATCTAGTATATCAGAACGCTTTCGTAACGAGCCACAATTAAATATACGTTGGTTGCTAGATTTTTCAAGAGCCTCAAGGGGTGAAAAAAATTCGCGGAAAATGTTGCTTCCTTTAATAAAAGAAAAAGAATCTAATTGTATTGTAAGTTGCTGCTATTATCATCATTATCTTCATTATCTCCATCATTATCTTCATTATCTTCATATTCATTATCATTAGAGATGAAACTAATTGAATCATTGGTATATAGGAATTTACATTTGTAAGAATGAAACTTGGCTAATGATTTAATGTTTAATATCTTCAGCAAGAATGTATGTAGAAAGATTTGAAAAACAATATGAACTTTTTGCAACAAAGGGAAGAGACATTAATAAATAGAACACAAAGGAAACTCTAAAAGCAGAAGGAAGAGCTGTAAATTATGGAAGACTAGACCAATAGAATATATATTGGAATGAATAGTTAAATTTGAGGAAATTGTGTAGTTTTTTTGAATGAACTGAGGAGGATAGATAGCTTGAAAGTTTGCAGGTTGGGTTACAATAATAGGGGGAAATAAAACTATGAATGCTTTGTAAGAAGTGATCTTGAAGTTACAAAAAAAAGTGGTTGAGAGTATGAGAAAAATGGCAGTAGAAAAGATTCTTCAAAAAAAGTTTTTTTTAGGTTTAAGATAAAGCAAAGAGAAATAAGATGGTAGTATCACAAAATTAAATGAAAAGTACCAAATGTTAACTTTTTAAGCAAGTGTTAATAATTATTATTATTTATTAGGTATCACTATTTCATACTCCCCGTTTAAGGGGCCTTTACAAAGCTTGGATTCCTGATCGATGGAATGAGATCATTGGTTTACAACACATGAAGGTATACATCTATGACGATTCTGTCCTAATATCCGGGTACGTCAGTGATAAAGATATTTTATTATAAATATTCACCCCCACCCCTCCCCTAGTAAACCTTTTTCACTCACTGGTAACACCTTTTCACTGGTGTTAGCCTCTTACCCAAAATTCTATAATTTATAATGTTTTGACATGCTGTACGCGTTTTAATAAAGCTACATTATTATTTATGATATTAGTTACTACCAACTTGTGTTAACAATAAAAATTCCTTATTAGCAAATGCAGGTGGAAAATATTTTTTTAAGAAAAATGAAATTGGAAGTTAGGAGTTATTCAAAAATTTAAACGTTATTAGAATTGAAAACCAACGCAAAGCGTAGAATCGATCAAATTTTGTATCTATTTAGTTCCAAACAGTTTGATATTTGATTTGTCCCTCAATGTACTTTTACTTCACAATGTACTTCACAATATTAGTTATCTAAACCCTTGGTTTTCTACTCTCATAGAATCCAACGTTAAAAATGAAAAATTACAAATTTTTTAAGTACTTTGATGAGAGAAAGTAACATTTTAATTTTCTTTATTTCAGAGCTAATCTTAGTAATGATTACTTTGTGAATAGGCAGGATAGATGCATTGTAATAGAAAAATGTCCCGATTTAGCAGATTTTTATGAAGGCTTAATTACAAAGGTATCTAACTTGAGTTTTCGCCTGAAGAAGGATGACACTATCACGTGGGATGTGGATGAACACTATATTCATCCATATTTGGTACGTTACTCTCTTTATTATATTATTTAAAAGGCCATTGCGAGAAAAAATTCCTGGGGTCAGTATATGAAAGTTGATACGATTTTGAATTTTACTTTGTAACTATAGTTCGAAAGCTTGGATAAGAATCGTCAATCAAACCGAATGTGCAGCTATTATATTTGCAATTGCTCGAAAGTTTAATTAACTAAAATCTGAATTTTTTTTAACTAATCAGATTATTGTTGAAGGCAGGGTTGGTACTGATTAAATCAAATTGATTAATCGGTTGATTAAATCAATTGATTTTTTTATGAAAAAATCATTTTTTGATTTTTTATTTTTTGTAAATTAATAATTATTACCAGTTATCACTTGATTACTGATAAGTATGATTTTCATCTAATAATAAGCAAATTCATCAATGTAGTTTCAAATCATTTTCAATAAAGAAATAAATAAAATTAGATTACTCAGATATTATACAGTATATATATAATTTAAATAACTTAAACTAAATAATAATTATACTTACTAAACTTATTATTAATTAGGTAATAATTAGAATTATTTACTAATTTTATCAAAATAATAATTAAAAAGGCAATTTATGCTGAAAAAATCAAATAAAAAAAATCATTGATTTTTTGATTTTTTTAAAAACAAAAAAATCACCAACCCTGGTTGAAGGTAGTAATTAAAATATCAAATATCTACTTTATTGTTTGAGACTGAAAATATTTTAAATGTCTTACGTAAAACTTACATTTCTCACTGTTTATCTACCTTTTTGAATAAAGTCGTGTATAATCCGAGCATCTTAAATATGTCTAATATGGCAAATTCGTTATGTACCTTTTCCATAGTTCCTTATATTTTTGAGGTGTTCCATTCCAGAAAATCTAACCTAAATCTCTTGAGAACCCTCTTTATCCTACGCTTTAGTCATTAATAACTGGCATTTTTTTTCCCATTCATCAAGACTGTTTTATTTCAGAAATATACTTTAATTAGTGGGTTTACCTGCTTTTGATTAGTTTTCAAAGGTTCAATTCTGGTGATTTATTTAGTCTAGACTTTTCTCCGGTATTTGCTCCTTAAAATGGATTTCTTTTTAGCAGTTCTTCCGTCTAAGTTATCCTACCCAAAACTATACTAACGTCGATACCGATTCATCGCGACTGGAGTTTCTCTGCACCTATATTTTGCATAATTTAAATTTCTATTACTCCTGCTTGGGATCAAAGTTCTCTGATTATTATTTACGAAAGAGACTTGTTGCGTCCTGAAGGTTTGTTCCTTCAGAGTTTGTTTCATGCAATATTGCCTTCAATATATTTAGCTAATTAGTGATATGACATTTTTAATTTTTTTGATAGAAAACCATAACAGCTGCTTTAACAATTTGTATAGAAAATCCTTAATCATATTGTATGTAGAGCTAGATAATTTAACTTTTGTGCATATGTATAGGAAATCCTTAACCTCGAAGGGTCGCTGGTTAAAATTTAAATTCTCAAAGAAAAAAATTTCGAAACTGGTTTTAAGACGTTAAACTAGTCAAAACAACAATTCCAATGAAATTTTAATTTATTTTACTAACACCTAAGATTGAAATATAAACAATTTTAAGAGGATTTATATTATTTTATTAGGGAGACTACAGAGATTATTGTCGGCGATTTGAAAATGATATTCTTCAATTTTGGGATTTTGAACTTGAAAAGAGTAAAATAAGATTAAGAAATATGTACTCAACCTTAAAGAATTTTGGTAAACCACAATCAACAGATGATTCCCCGTCAGAAATTGTTGATACCCTTTTAATGCCGACTATACAAATGCCCGATTTTAATATTAAATTAGATTCAGAATCAACGATAGAATTTATCCAGTCTATACCCAGTGAAGCGGAAATAGCTTTGGCAACTGGGTATTTTAATTTAACAACAGAATATATTAATACATTAATAGGAAGAGATTTTATGGGGCGCGTTTCGTTATTGTGTGCCCATCCAAAAGCTAATGGATTTTTTGGGGCAAAAGGATTTGCTGGTGGAATACCTGCTGCCTATACAAGATATTGTAAAAATTTCTACGAAAGGGTACAAAATAGCTCTTCGAAAGACAGAATTCGGGTCTACGAATTTCAGAGGGATGGTTGGACTTTCCATTCAAAGGGTATGTGGTATGTACCTAAGAGAGGATCTGCACCATCTGCTACCTTGGTCGGATCTCCCAATTTTGGTAAGCGTACCGTACTTTCAAATTTAAAATATATATTTTAATTAACTAATTATTTATACATTTTGAATTTGTCACAGGAATAATCCATTTATTTTGCATAACCCGAAAATGTGGGTATTAGTCATTTAAGTAATTTTTCACGTAGTTCACTTTTAAAATTGAATTTTAATGACATTATCATACTCTTTACTTTTAAATTTAAGTACCAGTCATTTAATATTTTAACAAAAGGTAGCAATGTTTTTTTATATATATATCGCTCATTTGCTGCAACAATGACAACTTTCAAATCTCTCCACCAGAGAACATTAGTGTCACTATGGCTGCCCTATATTTTTTGTAACAATTGGCAACTCCAAATGCCTTTCCTGAAACGACGCAATTTTTGAATTGTCATTGCAATAATGAATTTTATACTTTAATTGACATTTGGTTCAGTATTTTGAGTCTTCCAGGTAGTTTTATCATTTTAATATTGTGCGTGACTTCCCACCCCACCCCCCCCCCCTCTCCTTATAATTAACTCTAGCCCAAAATAAAATAAAAAAAAGCTTCAGTTTTGAGCGTTTCTTTTCTGTCCCTAACCATTTGTTTTCTAGAGAATTAAATCCAAACTTCCAGTACAGTACATCACAAAATATTTTACCACAGATGTTTTACCACATATGTTTTAAGTAAAAGTTTTAGGTTTATCAGTCTTTTAAACAATTTAAAAAAAAAAAATTCTTAGTTTAAGTTTGCTATTTATTTTTTCTGGAAATGAGTGAAAAATTACTTTTCAACTTTCCAGATAATATTTTTCAAAAATGAACCAGTAAAATTTTTTTTTTTGATTCTGGTAGATTTTGATATGGCACTATTTTGATATAAAATAGACCCAAAAATTTATTTTATATTTATATTTTGTTTAAATAACAAAATTGTGCTTTACAACCTGCTTAAAATCCTGTTACTTGAATTTGTTGTAGAAATTATCAGAGGAGATAATAAAATAATAATGAAAGCCAAGCTCTATAAATTCCAAAAAATAGCCCAAAATGTTAAAAGCCATTGTGAAAAAAAAATTTTTTTGTCAACATTTAAGGGTAATAGCATGCAAAGTATAAACAATTTTTAAAAAGTTGGTTATAAAGTTTTTAAAATCAGTTTGTAACAATTTTTTTTTTTAAACTTTATATGGATTAACCCTCTTAAGACATTATAAAAAAAACTTACTCTAATAACCGATTTTAAACTGTGAAATCTGACATGTGTATAGCGGTACTAATTTCACTTAAATTCTCAATGTAGTTTTCTGATAAAATAATCATTACTTTATACGGAGTTTCATTGGCGAAAGTACCCTTTTAGCGATTATTTTTACACCTATCATTCGCCACTACACACTCGAGGTTTATAAATTCATCCACACAGCAATTTGTCCTTTACCTTACTCGCCTGTATTTTAATTTGATTTATCCCAAACTCTCTTATATAGTTCTCTATTTAGATCCTTCAGCTTGTTCTCGGATCTCTCCTATAGAAAAGTCATAGTCAAATCACCTGGGTAATCAGATATTGAACCGTACTGTACTTGTACTGTACTTCCTTTATCTTTAATCCATCTCATTATCAGTAACAAAAAGTTGATAGACACGAAAACAAGCGCCCTGTCATACGATGGAAGCAAAATTCAGAGATACGAAAGCGTATCTTCGTGCTCTATACCGATTGTGATATTCATGTAACTTCTTCACTTCAAACTAATAATCTTTTCAGGCAGCCTTCTCAGTCAAGGTAGTAAAATATAAGCATATATTTAGACAATACCATACTCTGTTAAACGATAATTTTAATAAATATCTGGATAGTACACGATCTTTCTGCTCTCTACTTATTTTAGCACCTAATTTTCTCTTCATAGTCTCTACAACTAACTATACGAATCAAAATATACTTAACACATAGAACAGTTTAATGAATATCCAATTATCTTATTGGGACAAGTTACTTTTCTTTGGCATTTTGAGGAGTCTATCTTTATCGCCTTTGGAATCTCATTTTGCTCAGCCAAAGCTTGCAATCGTGTAGTCGTAAAGCTTAGTTACACTAAAACATATCGCCACACTTACCGATAACCAGTCTTCTCTTTTTAAATGTTGAAAAACATGCTATAATTTCTATTTTTGATGAGGCATCGGTGTCTATATATGTTTGAGATGAGGGATTTTTTCCTGATGTCCTTTCTTGATCTACCCATTTAAGTAGTTTTTCAAATGTTATTTCTTATATTAAGTTGCATCTCTAAGTTTATACTGTGGTCATTAGCGATTCAGCTTTTTAGGTTTCCTCTGCAAGATTCTGGTAATTTTATATAATAACTAAATTTCCTCTCCTGTAACTGACTTTGCAATGTCATTCACCTAATTACCTTTATTTACACTGTCAAGGGTATAGGGTATTTTATTGTATTTCTTCCCTATTAGTTTAGACGCAGGTTGTCATTTAAATTTTTTAGATAAAATAGAGTAGGGTGATTTCTTTTAGTCTTATAACTTGTTTAATTGAATGAATTTCTTCAATTCGTTATTCAGGTTTAGTTGTTGAAGTTTAAGTGTGAAATTTTGCCTCATTCATTTTCTTCGGGTCTTGCCTCAAAAATCTTTCTATTTGATCTACTGAAATCTCAATTTTATTTCACATTTTGAAGAATTGCATTTTTCCTTTAACTAATTAACTTCACTAGATTACAGTTGTATACATATGGGACATTTTCTAGTCTTTTATCGTCTATAAATGAGGTCTCGGAGAGCTCGTAACTTAGTATAGAACCAAGCGACTATTTTGTGAAAATTAAAATATTCGCCCAAGGTTAGCAACATTACATATGAAAATTCCATAGATAAGATAAATCATGATAGTTCTAACCAGGGTTCTGAAACTGGTGCCAAAATGTTTTTTGGGTATAACTGAAACCGGAGCTTCATAATTTTAATGGTGGAAGCAGAACCGCCACCCAAAAAAAAAAAGACCTTAAATTATTAAATTTTCTTTAACATTTGCTAGGTTTAAAGATTTGTAGATTGCTATTCTTGCTTCGATTAAAACTTTCTTTACATAAGCTTATTTTCTTGTGTAACCATCTAAAATATAATTTAATTTTCCTTTTCAGGATTTCGGTCGGTATACAGAGATCTTGAAACTCAAGTGTTTCTCTCAACAAAAAGCCCGTCTCTAAGGTCCAAATTGTACGAAGAAAAAGAAGCAATTTGTAAGGATGTAACTATAGTAAATAAATCAACTTTTGAGGAAAAGGAGAGAATAATACCGTTATGGGTTAAAATTGTTGCTTACTTTATGAAATCTTTTTTCTAAATGAATGTTTGGAAAAATTAACGGTTTTAACTACTTTGTGGAGTTCCAAGTTAGGGGAACCAAGAGGCTCATTTTTCTTTCCTGGTTCTCACTTAATGAGCGAAGATTTCCCCGCCAGATATACTGGAGATGTTTTTAATTTTTTATAAAACAATAAATTATTTGAATTTTGAATTTTCTATTTTAATTAGTCCTAAAATTCACAAGGAGAAAGTGTTGTAAGCCCCCAGACAAAATAAACACGCCACTTGACTTGTGGCATAATGACCCTACAAGTGATGGAAGGAAGAGATGATGCAAGCGATTGGAATTTGTATGAGCATGTTTGGTGATTGGCTCTGTTGGCTTGACTGGGACGTCTCGATAGGCCCATGTGGCTTCTGTCATGTGCTAAAAGCCAATGATGAGGTATTAAAATGAAAGGTGTGTGGATTTATGTAAAGAGGAAAAGAAGTCTAAAAGTTTTATAGTAGTTGGAAAATATGAGGTAAATGAACATTTTGGAAGGAAGGAAGCTCGAAAGGTTGAGAATGAGTAAGGGAAATCTCCATTGAATAATGAATGGGGAAAGTGCTTTCGCACCCACTGATAAAACGTTAATGGGAAGGGGTGCATTCGCCACATCCGCCAACTGTAGATAAAGGGAATTGGGAAATGTGTACGGTGTTGATGATAGGGAGCACTTCAAAAGGAGGTGTTTTGTAGTGTCTAGTTTGAGGGAGAATCATGTTAGTGATGTTGTGTTGCTTATGTTAAACCCATTTTTTTATGATTGTTTATGATTGTAGATATGGTGATGACAATGTCTTAGTTTTGAAAGTGATGAATTATGCTAGGGAAATAGTTTTGGATGTCTGATATGTTGAACATGTGCTTTTCTATGATGTAGTTTGGTCTGCGGTTGTCATTGTACCAATTCTGTATGGTAATTGTGTGTATATATTTATCAAGTGTGGTGTTGTCTGGAGGGAGAGGAATGAGGTTAAACATGCTGCCACAATAGAGGGTTGGAGATTTTAGCTGATATTTTGTATGGTTTTGGAAGCTGTTGTGACAGGGGTGTAAAGTGTGTGACTTACATATTTAGGTTGTATCTTAAAAGGATAATTTTTTTTTGTCTTTACTCTGTATATGGATGGGATTATGAAAGAGGTAGAGGTGGCAGGGGAAGCTGTTAGAGTGGAGGGTGCCCTTATAGTACGCGGTTGATTTGGTTTTGTGGTGAATCTAAAGAGGATTGGTTGAGGGATTTGAAAATAAATGTAGTTGAGTAAGGTTATGGTAGTGAGTGAGGAGAGTAGTCCACGGTATAAAGGCGCAAATGAGAGTATTGAGATGGTTTGAATATTTGGAAAGAATTTGATAGTCGGTTGGTTAAGTTGATGTATAGTAGTATCAGTCGATCAGCTGCGAGACTGAAGAAAAAGTGGATCGAGTGTTAAGGAAAGGAACGGGAGTCTGGCAGAAGCGAGGTGGATAATAGGAATGAATGGCTGGGTTTTGCGAGGGTAGTATTATTGTAGGTCTCCTGGTCAAAGGGATAAACCCTACATTGAGTTCGTCGCAGTCCCGTGAAGTTTGAAAACCGATATACACTAATGGAGAAAAAGTGAAGATCACTTGAGAGACGAGAATTTCAAGAACTTTAGGAATTTCATTTTATGCATCAAATAATTAATCAAAGGCACAGACATATCACGGACCAAGTATCCAACAAACTGCATTCAAGGAAAATATGCTTATAAAAACTTGGAAGCTATGATGGTCCCCGTTTCATTAACTCTGCTACACTACCACAACACTAAATCCTAGTTTCGTAGCTACCCCCTACCATGACATAACCGAAAGACCATTCACTTTCTGAGAACTTACACCAGAGGTCCCAAAACTGTTTTGCCTCTTAGACCACTTGCCATGTTTTTCGGTTTGGGTAGACCCCCCCCCCGTTATAACATGACTAATGCGAAATATCCCTCTGTCCCCTCACTTGTTTCACGATTTCCTAATTATAAATAAAGCCCTGCTTATGGCAACATCAAAAAACTCATGATCAGCGTAATTTATCTTTGTTAACTACAAGTACAAAACTAAAATTTTATAAAAAAAAGAATAATGTACTTTTCTCTGGCACTCTCAAACAAAATGACTAACTTTGATTCCCTTTAATTTGCATGTGCCAAACTACCAGTTTATAACAAATGAACGTATTTCTCTTCGTATTTATTGACTTACGAATTGAACAAGTCTGTGCAAGTAAGAGTCTTACTGCGCTGTCATCGCGAAGCTCTGAGACAAGAATGGACAAGAATTTATACTGCGTGTATGTGTGTAACATGATGATAATGGTATATCATTATGTGCAAGTTTTTACAAGTTCAAAGTGTATTGTCACCACAAAGCGAATGGCTACAACTTGCACAATTTTATGAAATATACTAACAATTTAATTAATGTAATGCTTAAATGAGATCCACTATCGTTGACCCCCATTTACATCTCATGGACCCCCAATTTTTGGGGGGTTGCTGGTTCCTTTCGACCCCTGGGGTCGATGTAGACCACTTTGGGAATCGATGACTTAGTCTACATGTAAATAGAGAAACTCGATTCTGATACCTCTCAATAATGAAACGTACCATATTACATTAAATTAGAAGAAATAAAAATACAGAACTCGCTCATGCAAAATGAAAGTCAACGCAAACTTAAAACTAATCTATGAATGAAAACCTCTTCAGTACGCTTACTTGGTTATTTTTCCTTTTAACTAAATGCAACTACCTAATAGACTGGTATATAAACAAGAATTTTTTTTGCATAGGCGAGCCCGGCCATGGGTTACCACGAACAACTTACGGTATTCCAATCACAAATGTAGATCTAGACAATGAATTTAATAAGTGATCCACACACAAAGCTATTGAACACACTTAAAGTTCCAGCAACTCTTCCATCTTTTGTGAGCGCACAGAAGTCAGCCACTTCCCCAGTGACCGACCTTACTGAAACGTGGAGCTCGGGGGGGGGGGGTGATTTTAAATTCTGGCAAGTTTAAATTAAAACCGCAATTAAGGTTTTAAAAAAACACCTTAAAAAAACTTTTATTTTTCAAAATATTTACAATTATATATATATATATATATATATATATATATATATATATATATATATATATATATATATATATATATATATATATATATATATATATATATATATATATATATATATATATATATATATATATATATATATATAATATAATATATATATATATATATATATATATATATATATATATATATATATATATATATATATATATATATATATATATATATATATATATATATTTTTATATATATATATATATATATATATATATATATATATATATATATATATATATTTTGCGACTACTGAAAATAACCCTATTTCATATACAAACAAAATCCCAAAAATAAAAATATGTAAATAAATTAACATAATAATAATAGTCCCTTCCATTCAGGTGACCCAGATTCAACCTGTCTAATGAGAGGGTGAGCAACGATTCAGGGGCAAAACATTCCTGCCTTGCTCCCAGCCCCTGTTAGATTACTTTCCACATTCACCAAAAAGATAAAAGTTTTAGCCTTGAATTTCCAGGCTCTCATTTTAGAAAATTCCAACGCGAGAAGTGTAAATTTAAGAACCTAAGCATTGTTCTATTCACAACTGGACTTCATTTTCTATTTATCAAAATCTATTAACAAAATTATGTTAATAGCATACTACCAAACCGCTTCTACTTTCTTCTCCCTTCAACACAACTATTCAGTCCTTTTCTTCTTGACATTTTTCTCAGCCTTCTCTATAACGCATTTGTTCTGCATTTACCATTTTACCTTCTGAGCCTCCACCAGTTTGATCATCACTACACCTCTATTTTCCAGGTTATTATTAAATAATAATAAAGATAATAAATCATTAATATAGATTAAATCAAGAAGTGTTAAGAATTCATTAACATAATGACCCAATAACAAAATAGGTTCAACATTAAATTGCTCAAATAATTTTGAACAACATTCAAGTGTCTCTTCTTAAAGAGTATTATTAAATAATCTAGTAATAAATAATTATATTGAAGTTCCCTTCATTCTTTGCTAGCGGATACTAATAATAAAAAAAAATAATAAGTACTAAACTCCACAAACACCACCACGAAAGCTGCACTTTTACCACGAGTTAACAGTGATGAGTTGCCAAAATTTTAACGACCGGCTTTCTGCTTGTCATAAAAGTAAACCGCCGGTTGGCCCGAAGCGTCTCAAGCTCACCACTGCATAATAATAGTAACAATTGTGCAGCAAGTCAGGACAGAGACCCAGTCTACCTTACCCGTCTGAGATCAATTCTGTTCCAAAATGTAAGCGGTACCACGATCGAACACGCTCATCTCCTCTCTTTCGCCATTCCAACAAGAGGGCTACAAATAAATAATAAAATATACCGCTCATTATATATATATATATATATATATATATATATATATATATATATATATATATATATATATATATATATATATATATATATATATATATATATATATATATATATATATATATATATATATATTTTTATATATATATATATATATATATATCTTTCTTTTTATATATATAACTTAACAATATATATATATATATATATATATATATATATATACATATATATATATATATATATATATATATATATATATATATATATATATATATATATATATATATATATATATATATATATATATATATATATATATATAAAATACTGGTGGGATTAATAATGTACAAATATTAAATAATAAATATTTACAATCAAATATAATTAGTCAACATTTTTTAAGTATTTTCAATTTTTTTTTTAATTTAAATTACTATAAAGAAAAAGAAAAAAAAATTAAATAAAAAAAAAAGTGGAGATTTAAATTAAAAAACCTAAGGTCTGGAATACTTATAAGACATAAGACACGCTTAAAACGCCGGTCGAATGAGACAATGAGGGGGGTTTAAAATTCTCTCATATAGATGGAATAATATACCACTCATTGATCCACACAGTTGGGAGTTTGCGTGGAAGCGACGTCAGAAGCGCTCGTATAGAAGGGTTGTCAAGTAGTCTTACGCGTCGAAGAGAAAAACATTCAAGACCCCCAAAAAAATGACAGCAGAGAATAAGAACAGAGGCAATGAGAGATAAGTTGTACTGAGCTGCTTTCAGTAACGTCTTTATTATTAAGTGTTAGAAGAGGAACATGAAGCGTCCTCCATGTCTTCATCCTCTGAGGATGCTCCATTTCCTTCAACTACAAAAGAAGAAGACGAGGTTCCTTCTTCTTCTTCTTCATTATCATCACTTTCTCTTCTTGACGTTGAAATTATTTGTGCTTGAGGACTTACATCACTCGAGGTACTATTATCAACCTCTGGATTTTTCAAGGGAATGTCATCATCATCACCTCTTCTGATATCTACCTCAGGCGTGGAAGAATGGAGAGGTGATATACTAACAGGCGACGCTGTAGAAGTAGCAGTGGAAGCTCCAGAAGAGTGGCACGATGTACTATCCGCCTCGGAGGACCCGTCAATCTCATTTTTTCTTTCGGTGGGACTTGAGCTACTAAGCAGGCTTTCTTCTTCTAAAGTTTCATCATCGCTGCTACATCTCCTTCGTGAAGCAGCAGCATCAGCCTCCGAATTCCCTTTTAAAACTTGTGCTGGCGTAAGAACTACTTCACTGTTTGAAGCAACTTGCTCACTATCTTGTGCAGAATCAGGACTACCATCTGAACTTCTCAAGCGGAGATCGGCATTTTGGTCATCACTTTGACTTTCCATTTCCCACTCTTCCTTCTGATGATTATTTGAAGAGGAGCCGACTTCCGAAGTGTTTCCTAATGCAGAATCACTTGGATTTTCCTCACATTTAATCTCTAGACTTGTATCAACTTCCTCTTCATGACGAGGAGAGTCCTCAGACATCTCTACTGTCTCTTTATCAGAAGCTTCCGCGTATTCCCTATTTTCTTCACAATCGGAATTAGGGTTTTCTAAATCTTTGTCATTAATTTGCGAAGGCTCACTTTTTTGCTCTTCTGCCTCAACAGGAGAAGATTCTCTATCAGTATTATGAGAATTATTGTACTCTTCATCATTTGGCGAATCTGTATTTTCACTGTCAGATCTTTTAAAACTTTCTTCAGCATTTTCATCGGCGTTAGAACTCTCTCCAGATTCTTCATCCTCCTCTAAGCGAGGTCGTTTTGGAGCAGGACCTAATTCGTGAGTGTCTTCATCTGGAGGGGGTGACGAGGAAGCTGATGAGGATGATGAACTAGAGGATGATGACGAACTATCTTCCACACCGTTGGCTGTAGGCGCTACTCCATTCATTTCTTCTGTGGCATTTGGTACCTCGATATCTTCCGATTCTGCAAGGAAAAACAAATAAAAAATACCATGCTTCCCAGAGGTAAAAGATAATAGAAAAACCCCATATTAACCAACCACATCGAACAGATTTTGTTTTAATTACAAATAAATGTTGTGTAAAGCACCAGAATTTAATAAAGATATTATCTGTTGTTAAGAACGCTTCTAAAATTTTTGTTGATTCGATCTTCATTTCAATTTATGAAATTACTGATTCTAGGTTATGAAATTTCTGCAATATATATTGAAAAAAAAGAAAGCTTGCAACTAGCTTCTTCATCTGAAACATTGAACAATATGCTTAATATTATTTTATTTTATTTTTCTGATGTGGATCGTAAGACTTATTGATATTTTTTAACAACGAGTTGGGGTTGGCCTATCACCGGAATTTTGCGCACCGCACCGCACAACACCAATACACTGGATTTGTGTGACGCACCGAAATGTACGCACCACGCACCGCACAGCACCGCACCAGGTGCGTCAGCCAACCCTAAAAACCTAGATGAAATCTCTACCAGGAGTTGTAATAACAAATATATACGAAAAAGTTTTACAAATAAAATAATAAAAATTACTTTTGATATATAAAAATTTATAGCAATTGAAGTTTACATTTTCCTTTTTTTTTTTTTTTTTTTTGCTACAAATTTTTTATTTTTTTTTTTTTAAGCACCCACTTTGGTGCACTAAGAATTGAAAAGATAAAAATAAATATATATATCTCTAATATATATAAAGTGTTGAAAACAGTGCCCGAACAAGTAAAAAAAAAAAACGAAGGAAGCAATTAACAGCTACTGAAGTCGAACACAATCCGAAATGTTTTGGGGCTCCAGATCCATCATTTTAAAACTGCTTTGCTTAAAAAAAAAACTTTATTTTCAATTACAATTACAAATTTGAAAAATATTCTTTAGTGAAAATTTTTTTTTTTCCCTAATACTCTAGCTGCTCAACCCAAAAGATTTTCCACTCGGGTTCCGCTACCCTTGAGAGAAGAAAAAATATGGAAAAACTAAGAATAATGAGTACATCAAACAGTTTCCTAGAAACCTGGAAACAAAATTAAGATATTGCTCAAAATTTGGACCTAGAGTTAAGGAGAAAGTGAAAAGTGTACCAGAAAGAGTCGCAGTGTACATTGAAAAAAAAAAAAAAAGTTTGGATAGAACCAATAAAATAATAAAAAAGTTGATACGAAGAGAGCAATTACATTCACAAAAGAGGATTATAATTATTATTACCCTCCACCTGGCTCCCCCACAAACTGGGGGTGGGGTGTGAAAACATGCAACGGACCTAAGGCATGCATGAGCATTCTTCGAGCCCCAATCCTAGCTACTACGGGCGGGCCGGCCGGTTAAGTCGCCGCCTACGACATTCAGGACATACAGTGAGGGAATTCTTGCCCCCCTACCCCACCGAGATTATAATAAATCATGTTTATTATTTTATTATCAAGACGATTTCTGAATAAAGGACGAAATATTTTTCCTTTAGGTTGAAACGGGTATGCTTCATTTTGTGGGAGAAGGTAAAATACTGTGCAATCGTTTTATTCACATGTCTAATTTTAGAGCACTACTGACAATAAACAGAACTATAGAATTATTCTTTTGCTTTTCCAATTCCAAATGATTGTTCTCATCAAACAAGAACTGGAAGGAAGCGGAGATTCACTCGATTTCTTTGCCAAGTCTTCATCCGGGTACACCGATTCTGAAGTTGACCAAGCGTACGGAAGCAGTGGTATCACTGGACGTGTCGAGTTTCGAGTTTTTGTAGCCTTGTAAAGCTTTCTAAACTAACGATCTAAGTTTCAAGGAGAGTTAAGGGGGTGGGGGGAATCGAATCTCTGGAACTATTTGGCGAAATGAAACCTGTGTATAGCAAAGAATAATGAAGACTATCATATTTGTAATGTTCATAAAATAGTGTCAGGAACACATTTTCTTTCTTTTACAGTAAACCCATCAAAATATGTACAAAGATTCTCTGCATTTATTAGAATATAATGTGAACGTACATTCCCATGAAAAATGATTAAGAATTCACTTAACTTATTTAAATTTATTTGTTGTATCGGTAATTTAATGAATGTAGACCAAGCAGTTATGAAAAGAGAGTCACTACGCAAAAATTTTTTGAAAAATTTATAAAGGAAAAAAATCATCTAAATAAATTGAAAAACAATTCCTAGTAACAGTCAACCAAAACTAAATGTAACTACCTAACTACAATTAACTATATAAAACATTAATTACATTTAAAAGGTATAAATCTCTCCACTAACTTATAAATTTATATTAATTACTAAAATCTTACCTGACGAAAGAGATAAGTTACCAACAGTACCATTTGTGGTTGTACCGTTAATTTGCTCATCATTGCAAGAAGAATCGCCCATCTCAAAGTCCTCTGATTCTAAAATTGAATGAATATATTTAATATAGGAGAAGCGGTAATAGTCGCTTATATTAGGTGTTAGGCGATGAGAAAAGGGCGAATCTGTTATGAAAATTGTCATAAAACCTATATGAGTATATACTCTAGATCAATGCCTCGACCGCCGAATTACCTAGTGCACGACACTCACCGTTATTAGAGACGTGGAAGTTTGAGAAGTCTAATAAAATCTAGTAGTTGCGTCTATACACTAAGCTGTTAGAGAACATTCGAAGCAAGAACTTAGCTTCATCTCGGAGCGAGAACTGGTAGCAGATCTGAGAGGAGAGCAAACGCGCGATGGGGATGAAAAATGTGCAGCAACACTCAAAGTACAGATAAGAGTAGAATAGCGAAGTGTTTGCATTTGATATATGCTACTACTCGACTCAATAGGTCTCTGTGCGCGCGTACCTTAGAGGTCGATACATGAGGGAACGAAGAAAAAATTGTACTCTAGGTTTCTTATGTATTGCATACAGGCGTATGTGAGTTAATAGGGGAAGGTTTATGGCAGGCTGTTTAGTAATATCTGGTGTTGGTGACGGCTTCTGGGTATGGAAAATCAAAAAGTAGCTTATGAAAGGATCTGTGAGTGAACGTCGGTGTTGTAAAAAAATTAGAATGGTCGTCAACAAATTGTGATTGGTTGTAGAATTGAACGCGGAAGTAGAAACAGGGTTGTGTTTATGATCTCACTAGTGATTATTCAATTTTGCTAAATAATGTGTGGTCTAATGAAATATTCCGAGGTTGGGTGATGGCAAGAAATGGGTGTTAGACGTGGTGAGAATGGAGAGTGAGAGTGGAGTGGGTGGGCCTACTCACTAATTGCGGGATGATTTTGGTTGTTCTGTGTTCGAAATCTTGAGAAAGTTTGGAGAGGAGTGTGGTAGAGGAAGATCTATGGAAAGGGTGTGTGCAAAGGAGGGGCCTGAAAAGTAAAGCGGTAGTAAGACGTAATTATGTTGTGAGTGAGGAACTCCTCAGTGTGAAGTTTAATGTTTAGATGGTGAGCACTGGATACAAGTGTTCTGAAGTTTAAGAAAAATTTTCAGGTGTATAGCGTTGGATGAGATAGGGAACCGGATGATGCAGAGTGTATGTAGGAAGTTGTGGGTATGCGGCCGAAGGTGCTGGTGGCATTAAAAAAAATTTTCGTTGGTCGAACTGTAAGGGACTAAGTTTGATTGTGTCTGCATGGTTTATCGATGAAGGGTATGTTGGTTACCTGTGTTACTTGTATTATGTAGTGAGAACCTATTGGTCTGGATGAATGAAAGTAATTCGATCTAGAAGGGGTTCAGTTGTGTGTCAGATGGACAGATTCTAGGGGTGGTGCTAGGTGTAGGAAGAAATTTGATCAAATGAGGGAATGAATTATAGTTAGAGGAGAGGGTTGGTGGTGACAGAACAAGAGGGTAAGATGAAGAGAATATAGTGAATAGTATGTTGAGATGTGTAGGGGTGTGTTAGGTGAGGAGAATTGATAGTCGGTTGGTGTAAGCGGGATGTAATAAGTGGCGAGTGTGGTTGGGAACCGGACCGGTCGGGAACGACCGATAGAAAAAGTGCGGCTTGAGTCAGTAAAACGAATGTTTGAAGGAGAGAAATAGTGAGCTTGGTAGAGGCGGAGAATGAAAGTTATATAACAGGAGTGAATGGCGGGGGATTGTCGAGGTGGTTGGTTGTGGCCCCCTGGCAAGGGATGACCCTTACTTTGAGCGATCTACCATAGTGAGGGGTCCATCGCGCTCCCATGAAGCTTTAGGGTGGAATTTCTGCACTGGATGGGTTCCCAACTATTAATGGTACTGAGGTGGGCGGTACAGGCTGGGCTTTCTTTTTTCGACTTGTGTCATGTTCTTTTCACTTGCTTTTCTTTCCGATGCCCGTCGCGAACCTTACTCCCATTCTTGGGAAAAATATAAGGAAGCGACGAAGAAGAAGAAGAAGATATAATAAGTATATATTATATAGTATATTATATATATATATCTATATATATCTATATCATAATATATATATATTATATATATATATATATATATATTAAGTAAGTTATATATATATATAATATATATATATTAATTATATTATTATAAATATATATTATATAGTAGTATATATTTATATATAGTATATATAATATATATATTATAATAGTATATATATATATAATATTATATATATATATATAACATATTTATATATATATATATATATATTATATTATTAATATATATATATATATATAGTATATATATTATATAATATATTATATATATATATAATATATTATATTATATTATAGTATTTATATTATATTTAGTATTATTTTATATATAAAATATATATATATATATATTATATATATATTTATATATAAATATTATATATATATAAAATTAATAATATAATATATATATATATATATACTATATATCAGTATATAGTAAGCTACCATTATTTTAAATCGATTATATATTTAAGTGATTAATTATATTAAAGAAAGCGAAAATAATAAAAAGAAGAAAAAAAAATAAGAATATAGAGTAGCATTTATTTCAAAAAGAATATGATCTCCAGTTGAAAGTTTATAAAAATATGGAGAGATTTCGGCTCCTCAAACTTTACGACAATGCTGTAACTTTACTTAAAATGTTAAATGAAAAACGAAAGGTTGATAAAGTTGTGAAGCTAATTTGCCGTTCATTTTTTTTTATAAATAAATTTTTATAAAATTTAATTAAAAGGAAATTTTAGGGATAAGTAAAATGGTCTAATATTTCCCTTTTTTCCCAATCAAAGATCTATTCTACAGTTTCAAAAAGAAAAACATGAAGTTTAGAAATATATTACGCTGAATAGAGAGGTTCGAAGCTTGTCCCAATTGGTCGACAGGGAAAATGGTCGACATTTAAAATAAGAAGAAAAAAAAAAACTTGATTTGAGTTTCTTCTCAACAAGAACTTAACTATAAAACTTAACATTAAAATTTAACTTAAAACTTAACTTAAAAACTTAAAAACTTAAAAACTACAATAAACTAAAAACAAAAACTTAAACCAAAATACTAAAACTAAAGTTTTATAAATGTAAAACATATATACTAAAGTTAAAAACTTAAAACGTTATAAACTTAAAATAAAACTTGAAAACCTTAAGCTTAAAACTTAAATGTTTTAAATTTAATAACTTGAAACTTGAACTTAAATCTATAACGTAAACTTAACTCAACCGTAACCAACTAACTTAATGCTAAACCATAACCTACCTATACTACACCTATCGTTACACCCAGAACTACCTAACTAATACCTACGTAAATACCTGCGGCATGCTGTACGGGAATTTTTTGGATGGTGTCCAACCAGGGTTTTGCCGCGAGTCGGTAGTCGGAGTCGGAGCTGTCGCGAGCTCGCGGGGTCCGGGCGAACGCTCGGTAGTTTGAAGAGAGGGTGGAGCGGAGTCGGAGCTCGAGATCGTAATTTTTGAAGAGGCGGAGCGTCGGATGTCGGAGTCGAGTCGCGTAATTTCAGGTCGTAGTCGATCGGAGTCGGAGTTCCGGTAAACTTTCAAAGAGATAGCAGTTGATGTCGGAAAATTTAAATCTGACAAGTTATAACGAATGTGACTCTGTGAATGAACTTCAATCACTTCATGCAAGTTTTTAATTGGCTTTGACTTTCTCATCAGCACATAAATTGGCAATTGCAGACTTTCAAAGATTTTACCCCAGCACCTTATGTTTCTAATTTGGATATACTTCTAATAATTCCAAGCTTCAATTACATCTATTATTTAAGATACTGAAGGAATAAAAGACTCCATGTGAAGAAGAGAAGTTCTCTCTTGACAATGAATGTATACAGTTTTGTTTATATTGATCCAAATATAACAGGGTAAGCTAGCTAAGAACGTACAAACACAAAGCTAAATAATCTGCACTTCTGCACATGTGCCAGTTGTATTAATAGGGTGCAGGAATGCTCAAACGAAGAAAGGCATATCCTCTAAACAATTGTAAGAAGGTGATTGAAAACAACTGATCATCCGTTACTAACACTACCTCTCAAAGCTCATTGTCTTCAGAAATATCAAAAATATGGAATAATGCTTCTACTATTGAAGAGCTGTTAGGTCGAAAGCGTCGATCTGGCTTCAGGAAAAAGGTCGGAGTCCTGTCCCTAATCCTAGTACGAAACAATTTCAATAACTTAAAAAAATAAAATTTCTTTGCTGCACTAAAGGAATGAAAGCAAATTTTGTAACTTCGAAGAGTATCAAATCAAGACATTGTACAAAAAGCTGAAATTGCTGTTACTTCTCTACCTCCAAACGGAAGTTAGCGTGGAACTGCTTTTTTCTGCTCTTCGCATTATACAATAAATCAGCCGAAGAGGGTAAAAATGGAAGGAAACCTGGCAGACGCAATAGACTCTATTTTAATAACAAATCATTCATGAGTAGAATTCTTATTAGATTAACGTATCATGTAAGCTAAGTTAATTGTAGTAGTTTATAGATAGTATATGAATATATAATATTATAATATATATTAAAATATATTATATCATATAATTATTAATAATCGGTAGACATCCCTTTCCGAAATATTTTTGTAAAGTATCAAAATTTTGTGTAATTGAAACTTAGTCCTTTAATTTATTTTTAAATATAATAAAATATAGTAAATCAAAGAAATGAAGAGTATATTGCATTTAGTATATGAAATGGGGAACATATTTGTGGTTGGTGAAAATTCTTATTTGAAGTGGCTGTTGTTCCATTTATATATATGATATTATAAATATAAGCTATAATATTTATTAATAATCAGTATATATATATATATATATATATATATTATATATATGATATAGTATATATATATATATTCTTTTTCTTTCCCTCCTCGCCAGGAAGTCATTCATCCTGTGCAACCCGCGCAAAAGCATCTTTTCTCGCAGACGTCCTTCTCCTGCACTATTGCCTCTTCCTTCAGCGCTCTCATGATTTTGGTAGCTCGACATTCCTTCCCCGGAGTCCTCGCACACGATTGTCCGCCGCATCTCGGTTCTTGCGGTTCCCCTTGGTCTTCCTGCCCCTGGTGGTCCCATGCTCCATTCTTTTGGCATTCTCGTCGCTGCTCCAATCCTCTCCAGATGTCTCCGTTCGTCAATCCTCCCAAGCAGCCATCTCACTGTCATCTTCATACTATACTCTTCTCTATACACTTCATTTCTTGATTCTGCTCTCTGCCTTACTCTTTCCAATCATGTTCTTATATATCCTTGATCTCCCGCCGCTGTGTATTCACCCCTCCTCTTCTGCGTTGTTGTCCATGTTGTCGCTCGACCAGCAGTGGGGGGAGTCAGTATGCTGTCTAAGAGAATCATTGTTTAACTTCTATTCCGACTTTTCTATCTTTCATTATGGGTATACCGCTTTTCACCCAACACCATCACTTTTCTCATTTCTTCGCGTAATCTCTCTCCACTTCCCTTCTGTTAAAAACCCCTCCGAGATAATGGTGCAGGTATTTTCGCTTCCCGCCTCCTCTCTCGAACGCTGATTCTCATCCGCTCAGCGGTACGTAATTCTGTGTCTTCTGTATTGCGCCTTATCCCTGCTTCCTCAACTCCTACCATACAAACTACTGTCACCACCGCTCTCGAATGCTCCGTCTCTCTCGCTCCATACATCCGAATCATCTTTCGGCATATGCCATTGATGTCCAACTTCAAATTCTCTCAGTCATAGGGAACAGATACAAGTCTATAAAATTTAGCCGAAGACCAGTTTTTTCTAGGGGACCAATATAAGAAATGTAGTGAATGCGTGTAAACTTTGATTCCATTATCTGTAAATAGTTTTTTATAAATTTTTTTTGAAGTTCCGAAGAGTTCTTGAGTGTGGACTCTCACTTGCCTAAATTAATAGAAATGTTGGATAAGCGGTATATCGGTTGTGTGCATCTATAGTAATTCTTATTATCGGTGCCAAGTGCGGGTTTTTAGTGTTATAAAGAGCTATAGGCCGTATGTTGAAGGCTACAGTAGTCACTAAAGTTATAAACACTATTAAGAAACAGCGCTCTTGTATGTGGTTAGCATCGAACGTTAGCTAAAGTTTTATCTTTTGGTAGTAGTGGCGTATATATTATAGTTGATCTTATGTCGTTAAGGTAAATTGGACAGGGCCTTAGGGTGTGTGTAGGTTTTTAGTTTGGCGCATGGGCATGTAGCTGATTAAATATTTTTAGTTGACTAGGTGACAGTCTGCGATAGGTCATGTTGCCTCTAATAAGAACCATTGTTCAACTTTTGGAAAGTTCAATAGAATCTTGCTTTCTGATAATGAAGAGATTATAATGCCTTAATTAGCCATCCATTAAAATGAAAAAATATAGGGGAATTTTTTTTTATTTCTGATGATTTTTTCAAAACTCAGTTAAGAGTGCAAGTGCCGAATAAAGAGATCAAATTACTAACGCTTTATAAGTTACTTATTCTAGAATCGACATCTATCCAAATTTTTGCTAATTTTGGAATATAAGATTTGCTATTGGCAGAGCCACAATTGGGTTCTTAAGGAGTTTAGCAATTACCTCACTCAAATGGTGAATCCAAGAACAATATCAATAACGCGTGAAGAGCGCTTCAAGCAAACTTTCAACAATTCAGCATGAGAAGAAAAATCATTAAATCTAGCAGAAAATTGGCTTTATGAAGTCGTTCATGTTTATAGCTCACAAAATAACGAGACGGAAGGTTATCAATTAATCATTTTGTCTGGTTGTAAGAGATTCAAATATTAAGAATTTTTTATATGAATAGAAATATTTTTTTTTTTATATTTCAAATTATTATAATGTTCCATTATTTTATTTCCTTTTACTGAAGTAATGATAATTATAAAACTAATATATAAATATATTATATATATATATATATCATATATATATTATATATATTAATATATATAATAAAGTATATATTATATATATATATATATATAATAATATAGTTATATAAATATTATATATATTAATATATGTATTAATATATATTAGTATATAATAATATATAAATATATATATATATTATATATATATATATATATTATATAATAATATATAATATTATATACTTTATAGTGTTATATATTTTATATTATATAGTTATATTATAAAATACTAGTTATATATATTATATATATATATATATATATATATTATATATACAATGTCTAAAAATCTAAAAACACCCCGAATTTTTTTTTTTCTGGATTTGCAATATTATATAATAATTATATATAATATATATATATATATATAATATACTATTATATATATATATATATATTAGATGATATATATATATATTAATAATATATTAAATAGATTATATATATATAATGTATATATAAGATAGTATTTATTATATATATATATAATATATATTCTTACACTAAAACACCGCCGAAAGTTTTTTTTTCTTAATCCAATTTTTATATTAGTTATATATATATAATAATATATATATATATAAAGATTATATATATAATTATATATATATAATATATAAATATATATTAGTATATATAATATAATATATTATATAATATATATATAATATATATGATATATAATTATATATATATTATATATACTAATATATATAATCTAATAATTAATAATTATAATAGTAATAAATAGTATTAAGATATATATATATATTTATAGTATATTTCTGTCTAAACACTCCGAAATTTTTTTGGCTACTGCCTCTATCTTAAATAATATTAATAATTAAATAATATAATCATATTAATTTATAATATATATAATATAAATTTATATATATATATATAATATATTATATGATTATTTAATATATATATACCGAACCTCAATCGATCATCCATTGCATTTGGTCTGGATCAGTGCAATCATCATCACATCATCAAGCTCACCTTCTCTCTGCGAAGTACTGGTGGGTGTAGTGTGTGCGAGCATGCCGTGAACAAAAAGAAGTATAAGAATGTGATCTGAAAGTCGAGAAAAAGACCACTTTACCTGATCTTATACTTTTTTAGGGTGGAGAATCGTTCGCGTGATTCAGGTGAAAACCCCTGTAAGAGGCTTCACTTTGGGTTGGGACGAGCGACTGGACCTCGAATTAGGTCGGATCTCGCAAAGGGGTAATGCGCTCTTGCCATGTGGGTCCACAGCATATCTCTGTGTGCGCCGCGGGTCACAAACCCCTGATCAATGGTCACTAGATTATGCAACTTTCTTCGCTGCCTCTGGCCGAAACGCACGATTTCTCCCACCTCAGAATTTCTTTTACTGACTCAATCTCACGGACAGTGCAATCCCACTTTTTCCTCGGTCTCCCCAGCGGTTTCATTCCAGCAGCAGCTCACACTATTACACACCGCTTCAACCAATCCACTGAGTCATCGATTCCTTTTCCAAATATGAAGACCATCTCACGCTAACCGTTTCCTTTATTCTCTATTACCCGCAGACACATACGCACTCTAATACGGCTTCATGTTATCTCATTTTTATCAATTCTTTCTACACCTAACACGCCACTGCTTAAGATTGTTCCATTCTGAACCTGATTTTGACTTAGATTAGCTACCTCTTATTCCAAACCATCAGGTACGTCTCATCGCTACTATATCATTAGCACGCACAGGGTAACTAACATCTCACATATATATATTATATTATATATATTATATTATACGTCATGCGTTGGCATATCTAGCGTAGTAGTATTATTAATTATATATATAATATACTATATTATAGTTATATAATATATAGGATTTTCATATGAAGATAAGTTCTCTTTCTAGAGGTTGGGGGTCGGAGTCCGGAGCTCGGAGTCGGTAATATTTCAAAAAAGGTGGAGTCGGCAGTTGGAGTCGGGAAGTCGGGTAATTGATTCCCAAGTGAGGTCCGGGAGCGGAGTCTGTCGGGAAGTCGAGTAGGTATAGTTCAAGAGAGTCGGAGGTCGGAGTCGGCAGTCGAAAATTTTTGAGATCGACTCCACAACCTCCTGGTGTCAACCCTACTGTCAACGACTCTTTTCCCCCTTTCGACAGAATTTAAGGCTATCCCGCTTCAGATGTTCCTAATTCCATGAGCAAAAGGCGCTAAACTTAGTATATAATTATATAATATATAAGTATATATTATAGTGATAATTTATATATATATTATATTATGATGATGGGAAGGTAGTAGATTTAATTGTAATTTTATATGTATATATATATATATGTATTATTATAGTTATATTATATAATATTATGGTAATAGTAAAAATAAATGTTATATTATATATAAATGTTATATTATATATATAGTATAGTATGAAGGTATCATATTATATATATATTTGAGTATTTATATTATATAG
>JABUQX010006428.1:45000-60309 GCA_015478945.1 Trachelipus rathkii | reverse complement strand
ATTCGTATTTTGTAAGATATATTCACGCTATCGAGGAGAGTTAGTTGTGTGCATGTGTGTTTTGGGGGGGGGAGGAGGGGTCATTAAAAATATATTCTTAAAACTTAACGTCACTATTCATCTATTGTAATTTTTAGCTAAGAGAGCTTTAGAAATTATTTTGTAAGAGTTTTTAATGATGACCTACTTTGGAAATTTTACTTTCAAAAAAAAAAAAAAAAAAAAATTAAACTCTCCCTCATTTTTTTTTTTTTCCCAAAAATTCCATTCTTATTATTATTATTATTATTATTATTATTATTATTATTATTATTATTATTATTATTATTATTATTATTATTATTATTATTATTATTTTTATTATTATTATTATAAGATATTACGAAAATCTGTTTGCCAAATTAGAAAGGTGAGAAAATTGAATGGATTACAACCAGCCACAAAAAAAAAGAGAAGAAATTTAATTGAAACGCCGAAACGAACGAGGTAAGGAGTCACTTGAGAAAAATAGAACGGAATATAAAATAATAGATGAGGCTTATATATATAACCCACACAAAACAAAAAAAAAAATGTGTATTATATATGTTATATAAAGCACATTTTTTACGTATCTGGTGTATGGGTTCAATTAAGAGTGGATTAGACGGTATTTTTGACTTTCCTATAAAATCTTTATTATGAAATGGAGTAGAGTATTTGCCTGATTGGGTGAGGGTTTTTTTTTATGTGCCGTGAAAGAAGTACTTTCAATTTGAATAAAACGTGCACGGAAGACAACTTCATGATAAGGATGAGATTTAAGAAAAATAATGAAATACCTTAGATGCAATGCAATTGGTGTAAAAGTATGCGGAAAAGAGTACATGGCTGTTTAGCACGTCGCCACTTGACATGGATGACAATGAAAACCATGGAAGATGCAATTTCAGTTTGACTTTCAGCATAGCAAAAAGGTTCTAGCAAAATGTAGTATGCTTACTCCCTAATCATTTAGTGCGCTGACGATAATTGAAGTCGCATGGCAAGGGCGCTGTTTGGATCCCTAGTCCAGAACCTAGGTAGAAATTAGCTAGAGATGTTCCACCCCTAGAATAGGGCTATAGGGCTATGCCCGCGAGGTGTGAATTTTCTTTAAAAAAAAATTATTCAGATTGTTTGATGTTGGTGTGCGCCTAGCCTTTGATTCGAGAAAATAATTAAATATAGGTTTGGTTGCAATTAAATTAACCCAGTAAAAGAAAGATGGAGGAAGAGCATTTGGCTTAGTACTTTTAGACTCGACTCAGAAGTTATTATATCCGTCAGGAGACTCACCATTACTTCGAGTTTATAAAAGTATGAAAGGAACATCTGCAAAGGTTGTCGGTTATAAAAGAATAAAGGTTATTAAAGTGTAAAATGGTGGAAGGCTATGAGCATTTAGTATTTTGTGGAAGAGGAGGAACATTTTTTATAACATCACGTTTTCTTAAACGTTGTATTTGCAGGTTAATTGCAAGGTATAAATACTTAGGTACTAAGTACTCCTCTTAAATTCTTTCACCCTCCCATATATATATATATATATTATAATATATATAATATATATATATAGTATATATATATAATTATATATATATATATATATATATATATATATTATATATATATATATATATATATATATATATATATATATATATATATATATATATATATATATATATTATATATATATATATATATATATATATATATATATAATATATATATATATATAATATATATATAATATATAATATATATATATATATATATATATACCGTATATTATATATATATATATTAGTAAACATACGGAAATATATATATATATATATATATAATTATATATATATTATATATATATATATACTATATATAATAGTAATTGGTTAAATGAATATGTTATTTTAGATTTAAAAATTGATGAAGAAGTACTTAAAAATGTTCCTTTCGCATTAATTAATGACCATATATTTGGAAAACATTCCAATTTTTGTTTGATTATAGGCATCAATGCTCTTGCACAATTAAAAACAAAACTAGATTATAACAATTTTTTCATTTTTATGGGCAAGTCTATTTTTCCGTTCTTAAACAATTCATTTAGTATTAAATGCCCTTGTGGTGAATGTTATGCTAATTGTTTTAATGACGTTTCAGATGAAATATTGGATGGAAAAACTGTAAGAAAAGAACAAAGTACAAATGCACTAAAAACTCTTAAATCTTGCATTAGTGAAGACTTACCTGTTTCGAGATTGCCCCTGAAGTTGAAAAGATTTTCTAGATTTTATCATGGAATAACATTAAAGGATGAAATCCTCTATTTCCAAAGCCAGCATAAAACTCAGGTACCAATAGTATCATTTCCTTTTATGACAAATTTTGTATTATATATTCATAATAATATGGCACACATAGGAAGGGACAAGTTGTTTCAAATAATAAGTCAGCATTTGTTCCATCCTGATTTACGAAAAGTTGTTAGAGATGTTTCATTAACCTGTCCAGTTTGTCAGTTAAATAAAATAAAAATTAGGAAAGAACATCCCCCTGTTCTCAAAATTCAAACTACTGAGCCATATCAAATTGTTGCTATAGATTTGTTACAACTGCCTTCCTCAATATCCAGTAATATGTATTTACTTATCGTTATAGATCATTTCAGCAAATTTCTTTATGCCACTCCACTAAGAAATAAGAAATCTGTTACAGTGGCTGAGTCTTTTAAGAAAATACTTCCAACTTTACTGGCAGTACCCAAGGCGATACTTAGTGACCGAGGATTGGAGTTCACGGGCAAATTTGAGGAACTCTTATCTCAGTATGGGATTCAACATCTAAAAACCAGCAGTTATACACCCTGGGGAAATGGGGTCAGTGAACGAGCAAATCGAACTATCGCCAGCCTGTTACGGTCAGTAAGTAAAGAAGGTTTCAGATGGGAGGACAATTTAGGTAAGGTGGTATCCATTTATAACAATACATGGCACTCTGAAATAAAAATGTCACCTTCCAAATTTTTGCTTAATTTGAAACATCAAATAGTAGATCGACCAATAGCCCCAAGAGTGGATTACAAATTTTGGGTTAGAGGGCATGAAAGATTTAGGCCTTTCGAAGTGGGAGAATTAGTTGTAAAGAAAGTTATAGTAACATCTGATAAAGTCAAACATAAACTTGATGAAAAATATAAAGGACCTTATAAAGTTATTCGGATTTTCCAGAATAACGTTACCTATGAAATTCAATCTTTGAGTAATGAAGACGAAGTATTTCAGGTGCACTATAATTACTTAAGGCCTTGGAAGGAATCCCCAGATTACTTGGCAAATCACCCTCTGTTTAAAGAACTTTATCCCAATAATTTACCAGACTTGAAAGATGTCCAAGAGAAAGAAACAACAATAGAGGAAGAAGATTCTTTCTCACTACTTGATACACTGGAAGATGGTTCAAGTTATTATGAATTCTTACATACCGCAGCCGGAATTTCAAATGAACCAGAGGAAGTTCCCATAAATGTGACACCAAAAAGTTTAGATTTAAGTAACACTACCGGTTTTAGTGATTTAGAAAGAATCAGTTCTCATATTCGTAATTTGAAAAATAAGTACGGGATATTACTGGACATGCTGGGAAATCTTAATTTAGAAACTCCAACATTACAATTGGAGATTAAGGAAATTTTAACTAATTTAGAGAACTTGACCTCTAGAATTCAAGAAAATTTGACAGCAAAAGATGTGAATGAATATGCTTGGTATTTATTTAAATTTTTTGACTTGCACTCTGAAATTTCTAATTTACAATTGGGTGAACTAAGGATTCAAATTGATGAGTTTTATGATATTTGCAATGACTTATCAATACAGTCTACTAACTATGATGAAAATGACATGTCAGGACCCAAACAATCTAGCATTTTAAGTTCTGTTATTAGTCCCCTACCAGAAGTTATTGTTAGTCCCCTGCCAGAGGTTTTAATTAAAAAGAAAAAACGAGCAGATGCGCAAATCTGCCAACAGTATCAAGAATGCAATTTCAGCCCTATTAATTCTGGAAGACTAACGCGTGCAAAAGCTAAACAACTTGGCATTAAATTGAGTGAGTTTCCGTGATTTTGAGGTATGTTTTGTTGTTTTGTTCATCATTTAATTACTTTCTGCTTTAAAATTTGTTAATTAAAATGAATAAATTTTATGTAAGGGTTAATTAAAGGGGGGAGAGACTGTAAGAGTCAAACCAACTACAAATTTCGATGCAATCTCTGGAAATTTGCGGAAGAAAGAACTTTAGTTACATTTTAAATATTTTTGTTCCTTGTTTTTGTTAAAATATTTTCGTGATTACGATATTTTGATGTGCAGTTGAATAAGTTCTTTTTTCTTTTTCCAGAGATTGGGAAAGAATATTAAAAATAAGTTTACTGATAACTTTAGTATTCAATTAAGAATTCGAATAAGTTAAACTTGAGCTTTGATTTAAACTTTTGATAATTATTATTGACAATTTCAATGATGTGACTTTAATTAGACTTTAATCAATGTGATTCTGAGTAATTAATATTTGATTCAAGAAATAATCTCAACTTTCAGGAAAATTGAAGTAGAATTGTTGAGGTCAATTATTGACGTGAATTTGTTATTTAGCTTGCTCAGATCGATTGATGATAGACTACCAAAAGGCTATTTATTTACCAAATGTTCACCAATTCTTGAATTTGGATGACGAATGAAATTATGATGATGACATTTTTACGCAACCAGAAGAAACTCAGCTTAAACTATTAAAACTAATGATAATTAGTAAGCAGTAATTATCCTGCAATTACGAAGGTTATTGTAAGAAGGATTTGTTCACTCAACATATTTTGGTACCAGTGCTCAAATCAAACCAGAAGATGTCAGTATAACTCGACGGGGAATCTGAATTCACGAGGACAAATAAAATTTAAGTTAATTACTTTTGTTGTTATTTTATTTTATTATTTTCTAAATTAAATTGAAAGCAGTTATTGTTCTTATATTTATTTTATTATGAAATTATATGCTATATGTGTCATCCCAATTTGACTTAACCTAACTTAACTTACTAGTATAAAAACTTCTGAAAAATTAAATACAAAAGATTGGAAAAGAAAATTAGTTATAAACTTCGAGATTAATAAAAAACTATTTAAAGGAATTAAAGATAAAATACACAAAAAACGAAATCTTTGAACTATAAAAAAGTAAATCAGTTATCAAAAAATAATCAGTTTATTGTTGGGTGTAAGTTACACGCGCAAACCCAGTTATATTATAATATATAATATATATATTAAATAATATATATATATATATACATATATATTATATATATATATATATATATATATAATATATAATATATATATATGGTCAATTTTTTTAATGCCTCACAGTATGTTAACTAGAGACCGGCAGGCTCCTACAATAAAACAAATTATATATTTGGGATCAGCGGAAAATTTTAAGGATGGGATTTAACTTTTTTTTCTTTTTTTTTTTTTTTTTTTTCTTATTCATCGAAAAATTATTGTAAAAAATTATTTCCCCCATTTAGGGGCTCGAGCCGACGGGGGACAGAGGGGGAGGAAGTCCCCCCCGTTGTCAAACCCGGAGAGGCCGAGAGACTCCCCGACTCCTGGCCATCTTTTTGCGCGGTGTACCCTATGGTATTCCCTTAGTTAAAGTAATACCAAAGTGTTTTTTGAAGTTAAAATTTATTTCTTTTTTTTTTTAACTAAAGGAATACCATTGGGTAAACCCACAAGATGCAGGAGTCGGGGTCTCTCGGCCTCCCGGTTGACGACGGGGGGGGAACTCGTCCCCCCTCTGCTCCCCCCTCTGGCTCGAGCCCCCTAAAATGGGGGGAAATAATTTTTTTTCTTAATTTTTTAGAACGATAAAAAAAAAAAAAAAAAAAAAAAAAAAGTTAAATCCCATCCTTAAAATTTTTCCGCTGATTCCAAATATATAATTTGTTTTACTGTAGGGGCTGCCGGTCTCTAGTTACATACTGTGAGCATTTTAAAAAATTTGAACCATATATATATATATATATTATATAATATATAAATATATATATATATATATATATATATATATATATATATATATATATATATATATATATATATATATATATATATATATATATATATATAGTATTTATTTATAATATAAATTATCTAAACAAAAAAAATATATAGAAAGCTTATTTATTTCATATATGCCTACCGTGAAGCACAAAAAAACAAAAAAATATTTCTTTTTACATTTCGTTGTAGCGGATTTTACTCCGGACAAAGAAAAAGTATAGGGCACCCTTGAGAGGCAGAATAATACTATACTATATACTATAAAAAAAATACTATACTCTACCGCTAAACTATAAAAAAAATGAAAATGGAATAATAAACAGTAAACAACTACCTTTTAGATTCAATGTGTCTTCTTCTTTGGCTACTTTGGATACTTTAAGTTCTTTTCAAAATAATTAGAGGATGAGAGGTATTTTTGGTCACCCAGGAAAAAAAAATGATGGTGACATAAGCAGTAGGCTGGTGGGGCATGCGGCAGGCGGAAGCTCCCAGTGACAAGCGATTTGGTGGTAAGTGTGGTTGGTTAATCACTCACAACCCATTCTCTCACACATGCAAAGGCCGCACTCATTCAAATTCTTATAAGTTAGTAATTAAAAGAAAAAAAATGTTTTATTTGTGTACATTATGATAAAATCTTCAAGCAAGCAGCAGCAACAGCATCTTCAGATTCAAGCATAAATAAAAACATCGAGAAAAGAAAAGACCTGTGGACATATGTACAAAAGATTTAGAAAAAGAAAGTTAAGATAAACATACATAAAAAATATGTAATTATACAGTACATTCTCAAAAAAAACTTACGGGTTCCTCATTACTCTTGATCCTGGGGACTCGTACCCCTCAGACTGATTTCTTAGCAGCAACTCATGTTACAAAAAATATATACAGAAACAGAAAAAAAACAACTCAAATTTCGCTTTCAAAAATATGTTTAAATCTGCAAAAGCAACATTGTAATAAAATAAAATATTCTAGCTACAAAAAAAAAACATTCACACACCCCACTCACCACCTGAGCGAGTGGGGAAGAGGAATAAATAATAATAATAATAATAATAATAAATAATAATAATAATAATAATAATAATAATAATAGAGGAAAAGATGGGGTGGAGGAAAACCTTCCGCTGGGCAAAACCCTGCGGAAGGAAACCCCCACACACACCTCCCCCCTTAAATCCTCCACCCCACACACCCACATCACTCACACTACGAGCCCCAAACACCCGCACACACCACCAGCCCTTTGAGGATCCCGTCTTTTCTTCTCAAAAACTAACTCTAAACCTTCACCATTATTTTTTTTTTTTTTTTTTTTTTTTTTTTTTTTAACCCTTTAAATTTTAAAATTAAATTATACTAAACATACTAAAACATACACTACACTATACTATGCAAACTATCAGCTATCATACATTACATACACTAAAGAAATGAGAAATAAAAGGAATATAGTAGAAATACAAATAAAGTCAAAGAAGGGGCCCAAACAGGGACACTTCAGAAGTGCTTAAGGCCCCTTTCGCTTCTTTCGTTCTAACATTTTTGATTGCACCCATTCCACATTCAACACTGGCTTTCCACTTGCTCTAGTACACGGCCTTTCATACACATTCATCAGGGTTTCACCTTCATTACGAAATTCTTCTAATATCTCACCATCATCTGCTTTATCCTCATCTTCAAGCAATTGCTGAGCTTTCTCTACCTCTGTTATCCATATCTCCTTCCTTTCATCTCTTTCACTCTCTTGAAACCCTAGGAAACTACTACTTTCTCTTATACCTCTAACAATGTTATCCAGAGTCATTCTAACATCTTTGCAAAAACTGTCCACATCTACTCCAAAACTTTCAAAACCTTCAAAATCACATTCACTCTGCAAACTTTTAAACAATTCCACAATACTATCCTGAATTACCTCTACTCTCACAGACCTATCCACTTCCATCAAGTTCCCACCAAAGGGATCATCATCCAGCCAAAACCCAACAAACGATTCCTCTCTAAATTGTTCCTTATCTGCTTTAGACTTTTCATCAAAATCTGGAACTACTTTCCGAGTCTTTCTCCTCTTGGATTTCCTACCTTTCTTTTGTATAAACACAATCTCTTTATCATTCAACTCATTCATTCCACTATCATTCTTTAACCAACTTTCATTCTCCTTCCAAACCCCATATGCAGGATGCAGAACCAAATATTCAGGAGGCATTCTCCAAAGTCTCAACTGCTTCTGATGAGCCCTAACCTGACTTATGTCACCATTTTCATTCACTCTTTCTAGCACATACGTCAAATCATTCGACCAGACTTGTTTCACCTGAAAAGGACCCACATACTTATCATCCATCTTACTTTCATTCGTTCTTCCAATCACAATCTTTTCTTTAATAACCCAATCCCCTACTTTGAAAGATCGAAACTTTTCATTTGCTTTCCTCCAGTACTGCTTTCCACTCTCAGGCAACTGCACCTTTTCATTCATACTACTATCAAATTTTAGCAAAAACTCCCGTGGAGATGTACCCAAGCTGGAATGCAACGTGCTATTATAGGCAAACAAGACTTTCCCTAAAACCTGATCCCAACCATACAAGTCTTCAGTCATCATTCGCAACATTTCACACAAAGTCTTACCAGTTCTTTCAGCCAATCCATTCGACGACGCCATATAAGGAGTTATCATCACATGCTGAATCCCATGCTCTTTCAACATTCTTTCAAAACATTCACCCCTAAACTCTGGTCCATTGTCAGACAAAATCTTTTGTGGCCTTGCAAACATCATAGGAAAAAGATTCATGCTCACTACATTTGCAACATTCGCACTAGTTTTATTCTTTAAAGGTGCAGCAAAGGCATACTTGGATCTATGGTCTACCATCACAATCATACCCACATTCCCATGACTCGTTCTAGGCAAACTCACACAATCAACAGCAACTAGTTCAAATGGTTCATTCACTTCTATTTTTGTAATAGGGGGACGCACAATCTGACTTTGCCACTTTCGCTTCTGACACCTTTCACATGTGGTAGCAACATCCACAGCTACTCGAATTAAATAAGGATGGAAAATTACATTCTTCATCAATGCTACCAACTTTCGCTTCCCTGGATGACCATATGCTCTATGCATGACAATTACCAGTCCAATCATTGCATTCAAAGACATCACAGGAACACAACCCAGAAATTCATCTTTCGCCATTTTTACAAAACACAAGACATCCTCATCAATCATAAACCTATTCCTATACCTAGCAAAGTCATTCAGTTCCTTAGGCCATTCACTCACATTCTTACTTTCTTTAACACATTTTTTCAACTCCTTTATTTCTGAACTCATCTGCTGCATTTCCCAAATATCATGATCACTCAAAACCTCATTTTCATCTCTTGTATCCAATTCAATCACTCCAGCAAATGCCATATCTAATCTCTCGGATTCATCCATACAAAATGTTGCAATACATTCATCTCCTTTAATTAAAGAATTACCAACCATATCTACAACTAATCTATTCTCACTCAAAAAGTCCATGCCTAACAAAAAACAAAAAGGTAAATCAACATCATTCATTACCAAGCATATCTGATTCACTGTAACTCCTGGACTACCTACCGAAAATTTAATTTCAACTGCTTCAGAAACACTCACTTCATCCTGCCCTAAGCCCCGAATTCTTAACCGAACTGGTACTACTTTCAAGTCCCTCACCTTTCCTTTTAAGTCATTTACCACACTTTTACTTACTAAACTTAACTGTGCCCCAGTATCAATTAAACCACATAAATTTTTATCTTTTACTTTTAAATCCACAGTCATACACCTATCACCATGAAAACAATCTCTCCTGCTACCTTTAACTACACTACCTTCTACATGGACTTCACAATCAACCCCACATTCAACTTCAGATTCATACACAATCTTGTTTAATTCACCATCTGATTCATCCATTATTCTCTCATAATTCTTTCTCTCCACTACCCAATTATAATGACAGTCATCTAAGCATTGCAAATGTAGCACAAATATACACTCCTTTTTCCTCAGTTTTTCTGACTTATACACAATCGGTTTCTCACAACCATAATGTACATACACTGTCACTCCAAACAACTCACTCACTACTACTAATACATTCTGAATAGGTTTAACTCCAGGCTGACACATACTCTCTAATTCTTTCTTATAATTCCTAACTTTCATGATTCCTAATTTTTCAGGGTGTTTAACACATTCATTCATAACTTCTTTTCTTAAAGCATTCACATTTTCTGGCAAATTACATTTTAAACCCACTTCCCTCAAATCCTTCAATCCATATAAAATACTTTCAAACATAGAGTCACCTCCCCCTTTACTCTCTTGTAACTTTAATAAACCTTTAGGCAAATACTCCAGATTCAAACTCTGCTCTTCTTCCTCATTCGCTCTAGTCATTCGTGACAATCCATCAGCAATCACATTACTTGAACCAGGTGTATATACAATCTCATAATCAAACTCACTCAAATCCTCTTTTGTTCTCGCAATCCTATTATCCACTGTTTGCATACGGTGCAGATATACCAAAGGTTGATGATCCATTCGTACAATAAACTTCACACCATACAAAAATCCTTTAAATGCTTTCACACAAAATCTAATAGCAGACAACTCTCGCTCAATGGTTGAATACTTTCGCTCTGCAGTACTGAAGGCTTTTGAAACGTACCCAATCACTCTTCTAACCTCTACTCCATTCACTTCTTGTACTTGTGACAACCAACCTCCCATGCAAAATCCACTAGCATCAGTATATAACTCAAGGGGATTAGCATTCATACTATAGTTTGGATAAGCCAGTTCCAAATCATTCACCACACATTCTTTCAACTTTTCAAAAGCCTCAATCATTCTATCATCCCACACCAAAACAGTCTTACCTTTCATTCCAGTCAGTTCAGTTAAAGGCTTAGCAATCCCTGAACACCCCTCTATAAACTTTCTCTGAAACTCTATCAATCCTAAAAATGATTTCAACTCTCGCACAGTTCTGGGTCTCGGAAACTCACATACTTTCTTCATATACTTTGGAGATTTCAGAAGACCAGATTCACTCACAACATGTCCTAGAAACTCTACATTCTTCTTAAACCATTCACACTTTGCAGGTTTCACTTTCACCCCTACCGCCCCTAATGTTTCAAGCACATCTTTTACCATACTCAAATGTTCCTCATACGTTTCAGTCATAATCAAAATGTCATCTATGAACACTAGTACATTATTCTTCCACTTACTCAACAAACCCCCAATTGCTCTCTGAAATGCTGCAGGTGCATTCGCTAACCCAAAAGACAATCGCTTCCATTCATAATGCTTTCGTGCCGTCGAAAAAGCTGTCACAGGTCTAGCAGATGCTTCAAGAGGCATCTGATAGTACCCCCTAACCAAGTCCATCTTTGTAAACACTTTCATCCCATACATTGAATATACACATTCAGAAATCATGCACATAGGAAATCTATCTTTCACTGTTCTTTCATTCACCTTTCTATAGTCTACACACAATCTCAAACTTCCATCTGGCTTTCGGATAGGTACAATCGGACTATTCCATGGTGATTCACTTTCTTGCAAAACTCCCGCTCTCACTAACTCTTCACACTGGGTCTCAATCTCGTCAGTTACAGGCTTAGGGAAACGTCGTGGTCGCTGGTAAATAGGAGTCGAGTCAGTCAGTATTATACGAAATTCAGACAACCTTGCATTCCCAATGTCATTATCACCCTTACTTAATACATGCTTACATTCATACAAAGTTTCAATCATTCTTTCTTTTTCCCTATCAGTCAACTGATCTCCTATATCTAACTCACTCAGCAACCTCTCTCTTGTCCATTCCTTATCCTTTTGCAACTGTGATCCCTCGACACCATTACTTGCATAGCACTCATACCTCTCCCCATCTAAGCCTTCAAACAAGTCACATTCATCTACAACTGTATACATTCGTCCCAACAGATCACCATTTTGAATTGCTCTAAGCTTCTGCCCTCTTTTATCTGGTCTCACTTGCACATAAACAAAAGGGTCATCTACATTTAAAATACCATCATACACATGAGCCACTCTTTTAACTTTCACCTTGGCAAAGCTACCATCTATCATAACCATTGAACTTTCAAGCATACCTTCCCCAACATCTTTCTTCCATGCCACTTTAACTTTCTTAGGCTCATTTGAATCAAACTTAACATTCTCACTTGCATACACTTGATATCCTTTCAAATATTTCCGATCTTTCTGGTTTGGGAATTTTAAGAATACTCCCCACTCTTCCCCTTCTTCTGGATCTGTACCCCTAATATATCTCCTTGCTGGATCTATAATCAACCTATTAATCTTAAGAAAATTTACCCCTAAAATCATATCATAGTTACTGCTATCCTTATCTAATACAAAATACTCACACTCTTTCATAGGAACTCCAGCCATACTTACTTTTTCATACACAGAACCCAAAATACTGACAGGCACCATACCAAGACCTTTAATTTGTTCCCCATCTATCTCTCTCAGCTGGGCCCCACACAACTGAACTCTGTCAAACACATCCCTAAATATTAGATTTTTACCACACCCACTATCAAGCAACGCATCAACTTCTATTCCTCTGATTTTCACTCTCACACTCATGCAGTGACTAGGTTTTATACCATCATTTATACCAAAGAAAACATTCATAACTGATAAACCCACTGTCACATCTCTTTCAGTCTCACTTGTATTAAGTGGGGCCCCACACGTACACTTGGACCCCACACCTACATGTTTCCCGACCCAGTAGCAAGTTGACGTTCCACCTCTTCTTGAGAAGCTTGTTGGCGTTGAGGCATCGGCTGACTTACCTGTGGGTGCTGAGGTAATGGTGAAGTAACCTGCTGCACCGGTGGTCCAACCATTGAATAGGTCACTGGAATTCCTGGTGACCCTTGGCTAAACCCTGGATGACCTACATTCCTTAGATTCGGACAATACCTTCTAACATGCCCCAACTGCTCACACTCAAAACATTTACTCTTGGGATTCCTACATTCATACACAAAATGTCCTACTCCACCACATCCAAAACACGATCTCATTCTTTTCCTGCATGCAGCTATTGTATGACCAGGCCTTTTACAATAACTACACCCCGCTTGCTGCCATTCATTCACATTCCTTCCACTCTCATTCATTCTTTGCATCCTCTGTCCCACAGCTGCTTCTCTCTCATTCCCATAATATACGGTAGGTCTTTCAGCAACATTTCCACTCTCTCTGTTATTCATACCATTATCCTGCCGGTGGTTACTTATACTATAATTCCTACCTCCCATTCCTCCATTCATTTCTCCTAAACATTTCCTAACTACTCTTGTAACTACATCTTCTAACGAATGATCCATCACCGCATCCCTGTAAGATTTATGAACTGGCACACTAGCATTCATCCTATCATTTATAGTCTGTTTCCCTTCTCGTTCACCGCGCCAATCATACCAACCCTGGCTAAAATTCCTCCCCATCTGTACTTCTACTTTATCCTTAATCTTTGGGTAATATTTCCCTTCTTCATCAAACGGTCTGTCTTCCAGCATTTCCAAAATCTCTCCCCACTTTAACCTATCAGATCCCAAACGCATTTTCTCTTTCCTTTTCAGGTGAAACCATTCAGCAACCTGCTCTGGAACAGTATCTAAAAACTTTCTTACAAGCGCTTTCGATTCATCTATACCTTCATTTCCATACTTCTTTCTTGCCAATGTCTCTAACCTATGGGCATAACTATCTAAATTCTCATTCTTCATTATTCTTGCTTTTTCAAAATCATCCTTTCTCTTAAATCTTATACTTCCTCTTACTCTTGCCACCTGATCACACACACGTTCTTTCACCACATCATACTTTACTGTACCCACACTGGTTACATTCTTATAAAACTCTAAAATTCTACCTTCCATACACTCTCCTAACTCTTTCACCCAATAACCCGGATGATCTGGATACTTATGCCTACAATAGTTTTCAAACTCATCAAAAAACTCATTTACATTTCTACTACTATACACATTAAACTTTTCTATTCTAGGAACCTCTCGTATCAAAATTCCCTTATGCACTTCCACACCAGACCTTTCACTCTCAGATTCAGACTCATCTCCATAACTCATGTAATCATTCTTGCCTTGTTCATCTTTCTCACTATACAAAGAATCATCTGCACTAACACAAAATTTTTGCTTTCTGTCTATCCTCATAATCTTTCTTTGTTTCCTACTTATATGCTTCTTTTTCTTACCAGGTTTTTTCTCACCTTTTACTTCATCCTCTTTTTCAAGTTTTTCATCCTTGGGAGTAGAATGAGTGTTCCTCCCTTCTTTATCTACAGTCTCAAAACCTCCTAAAGCTCCTTCTTGTCCATTCGGAAAACTAGCAACACTCAGTCTTTCATCAACTAAATTAATTCTGAATGGCCTGAGATTAAGCACGATCGAACCATTCCTTATTTTCAACGTCCATCTTCTTCACACTCTCTCCCATACTTTCCATCTTTCGGAATGAACCTGCTCATCCCATCAACGATTACAGCTCCCTCCTTATCTTTTAAATCTTTATACATCCATCATTATTCCTTATTGAGGTAGCCAATTTTCTATCATCTGCAAACTTGGAAACCTTACATTTAAGTCCCTGGTCTAAATATTTTATACATGTATGAGGAACACCCACTTGACCTAAGAAATTGTTAAGGACCACAAACATATCTCCTCATTTCTATTAATAAATACTTTTCATTTTCATTGATTACCTATTATTATTATTATTATTATTATTATTATTATTATTATATTATTATTATTATTATTATTATTATTATTATTATTATTATTATTATTATTTATTATTATTTATTATTAAGAACTTAAGGAATCAAAAATTTTATCGCTAAAAATAATTGCGGGAGGTTGCACCCCCTCCCCCCCCTCTCTACAGCTTATATATATATATATATATATATATATATATATATATATATATATATATATATAAAATCTATAATTTATATATATATAGTATATATATATATTATATATTAAAGAGAGAGAAGAGA
>JABUQX010006428.1:22500-32500 GCA_015478945.1 Trachelipus rathkii | reverse complement strand
ATTCATCGATTTTTTGCAATTTTTTATTGTAACATATTTGGCAATTTTTTGTTGTAACATTTTTTAAATTTTTGGTTGTGATATTTTTGTCATTTTTTTGACATTTTATTATTCATCGATCTGTCTGACATATTTGTCATTTTTTATTGTGACATGTTTGCCATTTTTCGTTGTGATATTTTTGTCATTTTTTTGTTGGAGTATTTTTTTGTAATGCAATTTAAATTTATTATTTTCCTATACTTTTTTTCTGACAAACGTTAAATCTCAAACTTTTATCCCCCTTGCATCTCTATGCTTCTCAACCCCCATTTTATAACCCACTTTCATGACGTTATCAGCTGACTCAGCTCTATATGAATACCTGGGGCTTGAACTCTGAAGAATGTAGATAATAAAACCGAAAAACAAGATGAATCATATTAGGATACCTTAAAAAACAGGTAAAGTGATTGACCTACGTGTTTCAAGACCCTGCTTCGAACCCTCATGCGTATCCTAGGTAGAAAGTTCCTCCTCTTGAATTCAGAACAATGCCCTTTGAAGTGCGAACGGTATATAAAAATGTTACCATATCGCTCCGAGGACCTATAGAGAAAGTGATTGTATGACAACAGCGTTTCCATGTTAATTATATGCAAATTGACTTTCTTATTCCATTAACTATGTAATTAAGTGAATACGATAGAGGGTTCTCGTAATCAGAACCCCTGGGGATCCTGCCCACAGAATTTAAATAAATAAGTAACACGTCCACGATTTAACCTAGTTCATGAAATTTCTTCAATTGAAAATTTATCAAATCATCATAACTGTATATATATATATATATATATATATATATATATATACATTATATATATATATATATCTATATGATAAAATATATATAAAACATATATATATATATATATATATATATATATATATATATATATATATATATATATATATATATATATATATATATATATATATATATATATATATATATATATCAAAGTGTTATAGAGATATATGATATATATATATATATATATCCATCCCTCACCTTCCATTACATGTCCTTTGCTTCCCCATAACCGGGATAAGGGTGGTCAAACATGCACCGGGAATCCGAGGCACGCATGAGCAGTTAGAGGGTATAAAAAAGTAGTAGCGGGACCAAAACCCAACAACCACCAAAGACAGGAACCACCAACCACCAAAGAAGGAGTATTGAAAGATAATATTAATTATTTTGAAAAATGAGAAAAAAGGAAGATGACTTAAAGATCACGCATGTGACAAGGTCACATACTGGTGCTGGTGTCGGGGGAAGGGATGCACAAAATCCCCCTAGTATAGGTTCCTATCACTATGCTATGTCCCAAGCTGAAACACCAGGAACACTTTAACAATAATCGATACCCCAATAGACAGGATGTCCAAGAGGTCGCCCACCATACAAATTTTCGAAAAAAATATATTTGCTGCTTCCAGATTTCATTATGGCTGAGAAACTAAGCTTAAAAGAAAGAATTCAACTTGTTTTCATATTTGGTAGACAAGGAAGCGTTTGATTAAACGGTAGACAGTGGTTTGGTTCAATGGTTGTCTCTCAGGGTGGCTGCGGTGGAATTCATCATATACTGAGCGGCGTGTAGCCCCTTGCCTACCAAGCCCCCGATAGCTCAGTGGTAGAGCATTCGCCAAACAAAACGAGGGTCCCAAGTTCGCAACTAGTAGTTTGGGAGAATGTGAGCCATTCTCACCTAGGCCTTGGCTTCGTCCTGCTTGGACATTAAATGAGTACGCCCCCTCCTAGATTCGTTCTCTGCCCGAAACCAGTGGTGTTTTTCTGTAATATATATATATATATATATATATATATATATATATATATATTTTTAGATATTATATTATATATTCAGGTTATATATATATATATATATATATATTAATTAATATTGCTAATGATTCTTGGTGGAAAAAGTATATATATGTGTATTTTTATTCAGTAATATACCTATTATTATTGTTACAGAAGTGGTATATATTTTTCTGAAAGCTAGCGAGTAAGATATTATTATATAGTTATTAGCTGTATATTATTGGCTATTATTACAGGTGCTAGTTAAAGAAGGTTGGCTATGTTGGTTACTGGTTATATATATATATATGTTATATATATATATATATATAATATATCATATATATATGTAGCATATAGGTTGGTTATATTAAGAGAGCATAGTATATATATATATATATATATATATATATATATATATATATATATATATATATATATATATATAACATAATTAGAGCTTTAAATCTATTGAAAACGATCAATGAAAAGAGAATCCATTTTGTTGCATTCTGGAACAAATTTGCATATGTGACCCAAGGAAAAAAAACACAGTGCTTTTAAGGTGTCTTTTCTAATTTCTAATGCATATATATATATAAGTATATATATATATATATGTTACTTACTTAAATCCACATATTCCATATAGTATTATTATTATTATTAGTATATATATAATATTATTATTATTGTTGTTATTATGTTGTTATATATATACAGTAATATTTATTATTGATATATTTATATATATACTATATTATAGCATATATATATAGCTATATATACATATGCATATATTACAAAGCATGCTACATATACAGTGTATTGCTGTTGGCTGCTGTACATATTATCTATGTTAAGGCAAGCTGGTTGCTGTTATTGGCAGCTGGAGTTATTGGAAGGTTGTTATTATTGGCTATTGGCTATTGGCATATGTTATATTACAGCTAGAATATATATATATAATAGTTGTATTATTATTACATAGCAGTATATATGCTGGCTATGGTACATATATATATATAGATATACATATATTATATATATATATATATATATATATATATATATATATATATATACCTGTATATATACAAATATATTTCTTTGATAGAATAATAATTGAAAGTTTATCCATTATTATTATTATTATTATTATTATTATTATTATTATTATTATTATATATTATTATTATTATTATTATTATTATTATTATTATTATTATTATTATTATTATTATTATTATTATTATTATTATTATTTTTATTAAAACGTGATAATTATTTTCATTATTTTGATATTGATACATATATATATTATTATTATTTATTGTTGGTTATTGATATTATTATTATTATTATTATTATTATTATTATTATTATTATTATTATTATTATTATTATTATTACTCATTATTATTTTTTTTTTATTATTATACTTTTATTATTATTATTATTATTATTATTATTATTTTTATTATTATTATTATTATTATTATTATTATTATTATTATTATTATTATTATTATTATTATTATTATTATTATTATTATTATTATTATTATTGTATTGTATTTTTAATTATTATTATTATTATTAGCATTTTTATTAAAATGTTATTATTATTATTATTATTATTATTTTTATTATTATTATTATTATTATTATCATTATTATTATTATTATTATTATTATTATTATTATTATTATTATTATTAGTTTATTATTATTATTATTTTTATTATTATTAATATAATTATTATTATATTATTATTATTATTATTATTATTATTATTATTATTATTATTAAGAGTTATTTATTATTATATTATTATTATTATTATTATTATTATTTTTATTATTATTAACATTTTTATTAAAATATTATTATCATTATTATTATTATTATTATTATTATTATTATTATTATTATTATTATTATTATTATTATTATTATTATTATTATTATTATTATTATTATTATTATTATTATTTTTATTATTATTAACATTTTTATTAAAATATTATTATCTTTACATATTATTATTATTATTATTTTTTTATTATTATTATTATATTATATTATTATTATTATTATTATTATTATTATTATTATTATTATTATTATTATTATTATTATTATTATTATTATCACAAAGTTCACGGATATCCTTCTCTTATAGAGAATTGGTTCCTAGAATCTGAACGAAGGATCGAATACTTAACTCCCACCACACAAACCAATTTCTTTGCTATTTTAGCAACAGTTCTCTCAGTTTCTTATCTTAAAAGCAAATATTTTTTTAAGCTTTTTATAATTGGTCTCTTGAATATTTCTGTTTTCCCTTTTAGATTGTCTGTCTGTCTCACCCTCCAAATTCCTTCTTCCTTTGCACTTTCCAAAACCAATTTACTCGGAAGACATCTGAAATAACATTATATATATATATATATATATATATATATATATATATATATGATATGTGTTATATATATATATAAGTATATATATATATATATATATATATATATATAATATATATATGTATATATATATATATATAGATAAAAGAAAGAGAGCAGGTAGTAGTAAGGTTGTGACATATATATATTATTATATATATATATATATATATATATATTATATATATATATATATATTATTATTAGAGATAATAATATATATATATAGTTATTATATGATACTAGTATATATATATTATTGTTATATATATTATTATTATGTTATTATATATATACATATATATATATAGATATATAGATTGATATAACAGTATATTATATATATATTTATTATGTAATATATTATTGGCTATTAAGTTATTATTGGCTATTGGTTATATAATATTATTACTATTATATATTATTATTATTATATACATATTTGTTTTATCATCATTGTAGAGGATTGAAAATACATATATTACTTTCATCATTGTGTACAGCATATATACATACTAAGTTGTTGGTTGTTGTTATAGCGATAGTTGAAGAGGTTAGTTAGTTGCTATTGCTATATATTATATATATAGGATACATACATATATATATTATATATAGTAATATATATATATATATATATATATTTATATATATATATATATATATATATATATATATATATATATATAATCTAAGATTAGCAAACGTTATCGGAGCCTTATTTTCTTATCATGCGAATATAATCATAATAAATAATTATACTATAATATGAGTGGTGGTTAAAACTGTAGGACAAGCCTCAAAAAAAAATAAAAGTAGAAATGTTAATATTTTAAAAAAAAAGAACAATGTTCAAAGAAAACCAGATTTCTATATTAGACATTTCATAAAAAGATAGCTAAGAAGAAGAAGGGTTATTGGTTGGTTGGTTATTATTGTTGCGTTGAGCGTTGTTGAGCATATAATATTATATTGGCTGCTGTTGGTTGGCTATTGTTGGCTATTGGGCGCATATGCACCATAGCGCGATAGCGCTGCATATTGTTACATATTGTTGGTTAAGGCTGGCTACAAGTTGGCTATTACTGTTAGCGTTAAGGCTGCTACAGCAGTTACTACATATTATAGCATATAAGGCCATAAGGTTGTTGGCAGTTAGCTATTATTACAAGGCGCTATTATGTTATTATATTTATATATATAAAGAAGAGAGTATATATAGCATATATATATATATATATAGTAAATATATATAGGGAAGTATATATATATATATATATATATATTTTTATATAATATATATATATATATATATAACAACGGAGTACCCCAAGGAGCAATACTATCCTCCACACTATTCGACCTATTTACGGCCGATCTCCCACAATCACAAACAGATGACACAATCATAACAACCTACGCAGATGACTTCACCATAGCCACTACACACCAGAACATAAACACGGCCACAAACCTGACACAGCAATACGTCAAACAACTTCAAACACGTCAAACAGAAAACAGAATGTCCCCCTTAGTAAACAAATCTTCAATTACATTAATCACCGCCTACCTCCAACTTAGCATCAAATATCCCCAAGTCTACCTAAACAACAGTACTATACCCTTTTACAAAACTCCCAAAATCCTCGGAGTAGAACTTGACACTCATCTCACCTTCACAAAACACACAGACATAATTTCAACTCCAAACAAGAAACTCAACTTATTAAGAGCCATCGGTAGCACAGACTTTAAGAACAATAAACCAACATCCACCACCATATACAATACATTCGTCCGACTCTAAACTACGTTTCTCTAACTTGGCACCCACTACTGAATAAAAATAACAAAGAAACTCAAGTTCCATGTAAATTGGTGCGTACAAGCAAAGTTATAGCAGAAAAAAAAGAGTCGTTTGAGTCATGCGAATTAGGATGACTAAAAATTAGCTGTATTTGAGAAAAGAAATTTTTTCGGAATATTTTTTTTTTTTGTCGACTTTTTCACTATTTTCTAAATTTTTTTCAGTGAATGAATAATAAGTCCTTTTTTAGGACAAAGGATGAAGAGTATTGAGATATATGTAAGCGAACATATTTAAAAATGTTTATAAAAGGTATTAGTAATTGATTTTACTAATAAAAGGTTTTCCTTAATACAAGGCTAACTAACCGATCGTTTGATTTATTCTTTTATTTAATGGGATTCCAAATTAATTGTTTGCTATTTAAAAGAGTGAGAATATAATGAAAACTCACGCAATATATATATATATATATATATATATGGTAGCAGTACAGCAGCAGCAGTAAGGTAAAGGTGATATGTAGTATATATATAAGGCAAGAGTGCATATGAGCAGAGAGCAGTGTGGTATATATATAAAAGAGAAGATATATAAAAAAAACTCAATATAAATATATATATATATATATATATATATATATATATATATAATATTCCCTTAGGCAATCAACAACTACTCAATAGAAAACAATAAAATAAATTCCTTCTTTTAAACATAAACATTCCTATTGAACGAAATAAAATGAACACAAAAAAATAATCTAAACGATACAAAATAAAAAAACAAAAAACTAAAATGAACGAAACAAAAAAAAAAAAAATACTTAAAAGAGATAAAAAAATAAAGAGTTAAAAAAAGAAGCCTCTAAAAGTCTGCTTTTAAAGCCCTTCCACATATAAAAAAGAATACGAAAATAAAGATTTTGAACTTCCTCCTTCGAAAATAAGCGGAAATTTCAATCTCTCTATTCAGATATATAAATAAACAATTAAAATGATTTATATTTTCTTTTGATGATTTTTCTATTGATTTTTGTTATTGTTTTTTTATTTATTTATTTATTTCATTATATAGCAGCTAAGAGCAAGGCAGTATATGTTGCTACAAGGAAGGTATACATATATATACATATATTTATTAGTTATTAAGTTGTTATTAGAATACACATACATATATATATGTATATATATGGGACATGTTATTGGCTAAGTGTTGGTTATTATAGCAAAGAGCATATATACATATATTATTATTATTATTATGCTATTATTATATAGGATTATATTATTATACATATATATATATATATTTATATTTTATATATATATATGGAAAGGTAAAGAATATATCTATAGAGATAGATATAGAAAGATAAGAGAGGTATATATATATAGATATAGAAAGGTGAAGAAGATATATATATATATATCTTTTTATATATATTATATATATATATATATATATATATATATATATATATATATGGCCCAGCTTTTCGATTATCCGTCATATGTATCTTAAAAACTATTAATGCCACAGTAAAAACGGGTTAAGACAGGAATAACCAGCTAATTTAACAAATATATAGTAGGTAGAGAGAGTAGCATATATTCAAAAACTACAATAGCTACAGTTAAAAGTGAAAAGGAATACATTTTTGGAACCTGGTAAATTTCACATAAGAAAATGTAAAAATAATAATAATAAAAAAAATTATTGTTAATAAATATAGTAATATGATTAGAAGGCCTATTTAGAGTAACCTTTATTGGTTTCTCGATAAAATAAATAGACTTTCATTAAATTTTGCTTTATATGTAATATTTGGGGTCAGAGCCGACGCAAAATGTTAGTGGAATGTTCATGTAATTCCTTGTGGGGAGGGTGAGGAACCCCGCGACAATCCCAGTAAATACCAAAGAGCGGGGTTCCGGGAGACCCTCCCGAGGTGGGTAAATAGTCCTACCCTGTAGTTCCCTCGGAAGGCCGAGAGACCCCGACTCCTGCCATCGGTGCGGTATACCCTGGGGTATTCTTTAGTAAAAAAAAAAAAACAAAATTTAATAGAAAGTCTATTTATTTTATCGTGAAACCAATAAAAGTATCTAAATAGGTCTTCTAATCATATTACTATATTTATTAACAATAATTTTTTTATTAATATTATTATTTTTACTTATGCAGAATTTTTTAATAGATTCAAAATGTATTCTTTTCGCTGTAGCTATTATAGTTTTTGATTTTTTTATTTTACATTTCCAGGGCAAACTTTGAGACCAGCATTCCACCAATGTATTCCGTTTTACTGTAGCATTAATAGTTTTTTAAGATACATATATGATTTTATGATAATCGAAAAGCTGACCATATATATATATATATATATATGTTAGAGCAGCATATACAGATAAGAAGGAAAGATATACAGCAGTTATGTTATGTTGGCTATAAGGCAGGAAAGAGCGAGCAGCATATATAGCAGCGAGTGAGCGCTAAGCATATATATATATATATATATATGAGCTCTGCATAAGAAAATTATATATATATTTGTTTTAAAATATATTATTTAAATATATATATATATATATATATATATAGAAGAGTAGTATATATAGTTATATATATATATATATATATATATATATATATATATATATATATATATATAAAATAACCCTGAGTGAATCTTCACTTACCAGGATTAGATCCCAGGCCCTCGCGAAGGTATGCCAAGCGTGTTGCCACTCAACCACGACAAAGCTAAAAAGATACGCGACTTTAAACCTATGAAAGAGTGCTCTTATTCAATAGGAATAAGACCGCCTATGTCAGACAGATACCCGTAGCCACGCATCTCAAGGAGCAGTGTTATCTATAGCAAACTGAACTGCGCGGTTTAATTCTCGCGTATTTACATCTATATATAAGGTTACATACATATATATATGAGCAGCAGTTGTTATTATTGGCTACATATGCTGGCGCATGGCGCAGGTTGGCTATGCTGGCATGGTATTGAGCAGCTAGTTGAAGAAGCATAGCAGCAGAAGGTTGTTATGCTGTTGATATATACATATATATACAAGGCTATGCAGCGTTAGTATATATACATAGTGCATATAAAAGGTTGTTAAGAGCGACGCAAGTGTTGGGTTAAGAGTTGTTATTGTTATATTACTATGCTACATAGCGATATATTATTATTATTATTATATATAGTTATTAGTTATTATATATTATATATTGTTATTATTATTATTATATATTCATATTATTATATAGTTATGAAGAAGAAGTATATATATATATATACATATATATATATATACATATTATTATATATATATATACATATTACATATATATAAGAATCACATATTTCAGTTGAGTTGAAAGGCTGGTTAGCATGGCTGATGGCTGGTTGCTGGCTATTACTGGCTGGCTATACTGGCTGGCAAGGTTGCTGGTTACATGCCAGCATATAGCTATATATATGTTAGCTGGCTAGTTGCTGGTTACATATAGCATATTAAGCAGCATATATATATATATATATATATATATATATATAATACAATAAAATTATTATACAAAAACAACCTCAATTTTCACATTTTATAATTCAAAATATGCAGAATTTATTATGAATAAAAAATATTCTTTTATATAATGGAAATTTTTTTATATTTTTTTCTTAATTTCCTTTTTTTTTCTTTTTCTTTTTTTTTTTGTGTGTTTCTTATTTCATATATTATCATAACATTTATCTACTATGTTTCTGTACATTTTTGATATCTTTATTTACATTTATCTTGAACCTAAAATTTTTCAATTTAATAATAATAATAATAATAACAATACATACA
>JABUQX010006428.1:7500-17500 GCA_015478945.1 Trachelipus rathkii | reverse complement strand
GGAGGTGTTACACGCCTCAGAATTACCACAAATACCGCACATTACGAAGATAATTAAAAACGCAGGCTTAAAAGTGACGGAGATTAAAATCCAGCAGGAAAACCAGAAAATAGAAGAGAATTCCAAGCAGAACAGAAGTGGCTGGAAAGAAGGAAGCACCGCAGCGAACTGAAGCCTTGGGATTGCCAATAATATCCACACAAAACTCATGCGCAGACAAAGCACCCTTGTGCTACGACGACGTCGTAAAGGAGGAGGTACGCGAGTGACAAGTTCCCCTCGAGCACCTGCCGCAGCGGTACCTATAGAAAAAGAGATAAAGCACCAACATCGCACCGCAAAGATAGAAGGTCATGAAGTGGTAAGTACGGAACAGCTTTGCAGCCCCTTGGCCTTTGACTAATCCCGTCCAAAAGCCGGGGTAGTCCCAGAGCCTCCCTCTGTATAGCGAGAGAAGTTAGTGCACTACGCCAAAGTGACGGATGAGGCCCTTTTGTATAGCTGAAAGCACCGGAGAAGAGGAAAAAAAAAGTTCCTGGCAGTCTAAAAACAGAATCCCCCAGCTTCGGAGGCCGCCCTAGCAAACTGTTGTGAGGGATGTGAGGCTTCCAAGAAATTTTTTTGTTTGTTATATACAAGGATGTTTATATTGTCAATACAGGGAGAGACGAGAGAACCGTCGAAAGAGATAGGAAAGTTGGAAGGTGTTTTAGAAGGAGATTTGTAGAAGTTGAGTTTTTGTAGAATTGAATTTCACAAGGTTGAGACGACCCCCACCCGGAAATCCTATCCAGATCAGCGAGAATAGAATCGGAAAGATTAAGACGAGAGGCAATTCTAGAAGTAAAAGAGGGAGCAGAATTGAAATGAGTTGAAGAATGAATGAAGGGGGCACGGCATACGAGTGGATAGAGTTATAGGAGGTAGAAGATCGTTAATGAAAAAGTAAAAGAATAAAAGTAGGAGATAAGACAGAAACCCTGAGGAACACCACAATTAACAGAAAGAGAAGAAGAAGTCGCCCCACCAACAACAACAGCCGACATTGAGCGATTTGAGAGAAAACCAGACATAAGTAAGCAAAGTGGAGGAGAGGTAAAACCCAAAGGAAGGGAGCTTGGAGCAGTGACGTGTGCCACACCCAGTCAAAGATATGTCAAATGCCACCACGCAAGTCTCCCTCTAGTTCCTAAGGGCGGAAAAACCCTAAATCCGTTAAAAGGGAAAGTATATCGCCAGTAAAGAACGCCGAAAAGCCATACTGGCGACTCGGAAAGGCTGAATGGACTCCGTATTATTCAAGAAATGAGAATTGAAGGGTTTCAAAGACTAGATAGAACGAGCTTGGCGGAGGCGAGGCAAGAGGACTGTGAGCGGCTACTCTTTTTTCGGAATCCTCGACATGTGCTTCCAACACGGAGGGAAAGTGTTAGTATTGGAGACATAGAGAATATAGTTGGAAGAGGAGGGGCGGGTCAGCACGGAAGCACACTCAAAACTCGGGGAGGAATGTGCCATCCGGGCCACCCGCTTCCTAACGTGTTCATAGATTTCAGAGCCCATGCACCCGATCGAATGAAATCACAGGCAAAGGCATGAGTGTTCGAGAGAGGCAGAAGGAGGAGGAAGAGAGAATGCCAGAATCGTCCAGGGCTGAGTTAGAGGAAAATAGAGGCCGAAGAGATTGGCCTTTTCAGTTGGAGAATTAGCAAATAGAACCACCAGAGCGAATAAGAGGAAGAAAAGACAGATTAGCAGAATCTATGAGGAGATGTTTTTATCAAGAATTCAGAAAGATTTGTCAGTAGGAGAACCAAGGAGGTTAGCGCACTTTCGTTTGATGGAAAGCCCTCTTTGCTCGTCGAAGAGTATCCCTGCAACGATTTCTAGCAGAATGAAAATTAGCAAGAATGATAGAAAAGAGAGAAATTTTCAGCTCCCTTGATACGCCTGTCTCTAGATTGAATGGCCAGAGAACAAGCACGATCGAACCATGGATTATTTTTAGTTGAAAAGGGAATGAACCTGCTCATCCCATCAACGACAACAGCTCCCCCTTATCGGCAGAAGTCAAAGCATCACCAGAGACAAAGCAGTCATTCCACTATAGTTAGCGCAGAAGCCACGCAATGCCCCCCAATCAATCAGCCTGACTAGTGCCAGAAAAACGAGTAGGGGCAGGATGGAGCTGTTGGAGAGAAAAAGTATTAAAATTAAGAGAGATATAAAGCAAATAAAGTCAGATTTACCGATGTGTTCAAGAATTTGCTAGGACGATCCGGAATGTGTGTGGGTTCTTTAATCGCTGCTCCAGATCGTTAGAATTTAATGATTTCGGCCTCCTCCCCAGCCTAAATCGGTATGAGAGGACCCCCAACCATTCAGTGTTATGTACATTGATATCCTCAAATAGAGGACCTCAGTATTTGGATGAGAAGATATAACAGTTCCGTGAGAAGTAGTAAGATATTTTAAAGGTGAGTGAAAAATCTGTTCTATTAGGGAAAGCAGTAGCAGAAGCACAAGATTGTAGTAGAAGGAAGAAAAGATCTTAAGCCATAGAACATCGAAATTAGAAGATTCAGATTCTTGAGACGTGTTTCAGGAGTGTTTATGTTAACATAGGCACATACTCCCTCCACCCTTCAGGCGGAAATTATGAAACAAGTTGTAGTTGGACATATTAAAAGAGTTAGAGGAGAATGAATTTCTAGCCATCTGGGTCTCAGACAGATAAAGGTACATATATATATATATATATATATATATATATATAGTTATATATATATACATACATATATTCGTTATGTTATTATATACAAAGAAGAGAAGGAAGAGAAGGTAGTAGCGGTAGTGTATAGATATATATATTATTGCTATATATATATATTATATATATATATATATATATGCAGGTAGAGTATACATATAAGTGTTGGATGCACCATATATATTATTATTACATATATGTATTATTATTATTATATATATATATATATATATATTATTATACATATTGCTATATATATAGTTATATATATTTATTAAGGCTTATATATATATAAGTTATATGCATATATATATATATATATTATATATATGAAGAAGAATATATATATATATATATATTACATATATATATATACATAAAGATATTATTATACATATATGTTGTTATTAAGGCTATATGTATGTAAATGCCTGAATGCTTCCTTTAATATAGCGACTAGTATTATTAACTTTTGATATATATATATATATATATATATATAGAGAAAAGAAGAACACATATATATATATATATATATATATATATATATATATATATATATATATATATATATATATATATATGATATATATATATATATATATATATATAGTATATATATGCAGGTATATAATAGTTACTATAGTGTTGGTTGTTATTGTTATATATATATATATATATATATATATATATATAAGATAAAAACAACCCATCTATCAGTGTATTAAATAAAATATTAAAGAATTACACCTTCCCATTAAAGCCCTGATATAACACCTGATACTCACACTTGACAAAACATTATCAACGTATCATCGAACATTCTTTTTCAACTTACATAAGAGAACATTCCTTATTAAGAAATAAAAATAATCATTCTTTATCAACATGTACTACATTAAAAGATACTTTATGCAAAGCATACTGAATGAAACTTTTTGATTTCATACAAGAATATTATCAATATGCACAATGAAACATTCTTCATTAACATGCACAATGCAATATTCTTTATCAGTGTACCAACTGAACATTCTTTACCAAAACACACACCTGAACATTCTATATCAAGATGCTAAACGAACATTCTTTATCATCAAACACAATGGAACATTTTTCATCAAAATGCAGAAGGGAACATTCTTTATCAACATACCTAGCAGAACATTGCTTGTCAACAAACACAAAAGAACATTCTTTTGAATCTATATAAATAATTCATCAATAAATACTGTCCTGTACAGATTAATAGTTCGAATACTCTTGGGTTAACTTCATTTTAGTTGAGGATTCTAACCACTCATTCAGTTAAAATTCTGAGGCTGGCCTCATTAATTTCATCTTATACTCATTTCAGTTGAAGATACTAAAACCACTCATCTCAGTTAAATTCTGAGGCTACCATATTTCATCTTATTAAACCTTGATTCTTTGAATTCCTACAAATTTTTATGGGATGAAAACCGTGTTAACAATGTACCATCATAGGATAGGGGATCGCCATTGGTTGTTGGCGAATGATATGAATATTCAGTATACACACCTATATGGACAGCACATTACTATATATATATATGGCAGAGCAAAGAAGCAGTAGCAGCAAGAGCAAAGATACATATATATATATATAGTTATAGCAGTATATATATATATATGCATAGTGTATATATATATAGTATATATTATCTTCTCCAGTTCTTTAATTGTGCTTCCTTTAAGTAAATTCCTGAAATACTTTCTTCCTTTTAACCATATAGGTTTTAAAGCCATATATACGGTTTTGCTAGCAGATACACACACAATATTATATGGGTGTTATGTTTATGTATATATATATATATATAGCAGTTATAGGTTATATATATATAGCAGTATATATATATATGTTATTATTATATATATATATATATATATATATATATATATGCAGTTATATAATAGATATATAGATAGAAAGATATATATGGTTGCTGGTTATTGTTATGTTATTGGAAAGAGCATATATAATGTTATATATACATATACATGTATATATATATATAGAAGAAGAGAAAGCAGTAATATGTCTGTTAAAATGTATTCCAATAAAAGAAGAGAAAGCTATATAGTCTTGTAGAAATTATTATTATACAAACAAAGAGAAAATAAATAGGCTTGTTAAAATTATTATTCCTATATGAAAACAAGGTAAAAACTTAAATACCCTATGTATAGAAATTATTATAAATAGAAAAGTGTTATATATATATGTATATAGTATGTATTGAAATATATAGTAATATATATTATTATATGTTATATAGCAATATATATATATATATTATTATGTATATTTATTATTATTAGTTGGGTTGTTATATACATTAAGGTTATTGCTATTACATACATACATACATATATATAATAGTGTTGTTGTTGCTAAGCTACTGTTGTTGCTATGTTGGTATATATATTATAGTTATATATATATATTATTATATATATATATATATTATATATTATATATATATATATATAGTATAGTTATTATTATATATAGTATATTTATATATATATATATATACCGGTATATTTATATTGAAACTGTCTAAAGCCTTTATTATATTGATGGTACATATCAATGTTAGATAAGATATTATTTATTATTGGTTATTATTATTATTATATATATATATATATATATTATACATATATATATATATACATATATATATATACATGTTATTCAGTTGTAGTTTTTAATCCCCCAGATTATCCACAATTTAATTTGGTTCTTTAAACACTTCTTTAAACTATGGCATTTATTTTACAAATTCAATTATTATTAGGCAGATTCTTCAGTAAAGGATCTGACTGTGATGATTCACCCTCTTTCAGGGTGCTTGCTAGAGAGCTTGTAATCACCCCAGCAGTGTGGAGATATCCCCAATGAAAGCTCGTAGCTGTTTATACGGGAGAATTCTTTAAAAAATGTGGTCAAATTTGTAAAAGAAATGCCTTTAGTTTAAAGTGTTAAAACTAAACCCAATAAGTTAATAATTTAGGGGGTACATATTCTTTTATCATAAAGTGCGAAATTCAAAAGACCACTTAACTCACATAGCAGGTTATTGCTGCTGGCTGGCTGCCTGCTGGTTATATTAGTGCTGGCTGCTGGCTGGCTGGGTTGCTGGCTGCTGCTGGCTGGCTGGGTTGCTGGCATAGCATATTACTGCTGGTTGCTGCTGCTGTTGCTGGCTGGCTGGCCATGCCTAAGGCTGGTTATTGCTATTACTGGCTGCTGTTATTATTGCTATTGCTGCCTGAGTATATGGTTAATAGTATATATATTATTATTAGCTATATATATATATATATACATATACATATATATATATATATATATATATATTATGTATATATATTACATTGGTTATATGAAATATATATATATATAAAGGTTGCTGCTATATATATACATATATATATATATTTATACAGGGTATATGTAGTTATAGCAGGTTAGAGCACAGTTGTTAATGTTAAGCAAAGTTATGCTATATATATATATATATATATATATATATATATATATATATATATATATATATATATATATATATATATATATATCTGCATGTTCTATGCTGTATGTTTCTACATGGTCTTATCCTTATAAGAGAAGTGTATTTCTTTAATTTAATTTCATGACTTAACACTTCTTAACAATATATCAAATTATATATTAGAATTTCATGAAAAAATCCTACTCGGATACAGATAAAATAAAGAAGATGTCAGTCCAAAAAAATAACTTCTTGAAAAAGACACAAAGAAAAATGAAAATAAGAGACATGAAAGAAAATTTCTCCAAATTGAATTTATTGTTACTCTAGACAGTAGATTCACACTGTAAAGTCCTCAGAAATATAAAAATTGTTAGTGGAAAGGAATATTATGTGGGTATACATATACTTGTATCTACATATATTCACATGCTCTTTTGGCCAAAATATATTATATATTCATATTTTGGACAGATTTTGATTTTGAATGTTATAATCAAATATTACATAAACGTTACTGCTTAAACTATATTTTACCCGACTTGACAGTTTTTTAAGTGAAATAGTTACGTCCTCATTCTAGTATAATATATAGGTAATTGAAATTAAAATAATACATTGTTAAAATATTTAGATTACCCTTCTCACACGGCAATTATAACACGTTAAATTTGCATTGTAAGAATAAGAAAAGCAAAAATTCAACATATATTATTGACAAGTAATTATTATATAACAACTATTTGTATAAATGAAGTAAAAGCCTTTAAAAATTAGTCTACAACTCTTGAATTAGCATTTGGTTAATGTTAAGCAGAAGATAGTGAAAATAAATAGAAATAAATTAGATTTCGTAATAATCAAGGATATTTAATCTTATATGGAATTTAGATTTTTTTTGTAATTTTATGACTACAACTGAAAACACAGTTCCGTGTCCGGCTACAAACATGGCTACCAATTCTGCTTCAAACTTGACTTAGTTTCCGAATCCGACCCTGATTTCTGCTTTCGTTCCCATTTCGAATTTTGTTCAGACTTTAGTTTTACGATTCCCCTTCTTGCATGCATCCTCGGTTTCTATTTCTAGTTCGGCTCAAATTTTAATAGTACATTTAACTTTATTACATCTTCAACTCCTGCTTCAAATTTCTTGGTAACAGTATCTGAGCAGCAATTAATACGAATAGCAATTATTATAAAGCAATTTTCATATAAAATTAATATTTCATTTTAAATTAGTGACCATAAAATTATTAAACTCATTTTTACATCTGTGTATATTCGGCAAAGAAATTAACTGTATCAATATGTGCAGATAAAGAGAGGTACTTATGCACTTTATACGAGGTAAAAAATTTGACAAAAAATTTGTTTTCAAAACACAATGCATTTTGATAGAATTTTAACCGCTGATCAGGAACATAGTAACTATGTTGTTGAATCTTCTCAAAATTTTTCAAAAATAATCAATATAATCGATCTTTATAGGTTAGGACTAGGTTTACGGCAGCATCTATCCAAGTTTTGTTGAGTTCGATAAGGTCCTCTAAAGAACCCAGCAAAACTTAAACCTAACTTAAACTAACCTAACCTGACCTAACCTAACCTAACCTAACCTAACCTAACCTAACCTAACCTAACCTAACCTAACCTAACCTAACCTAACCTAACCTAACCTAACCTAACCTAACCTAACTCAACTACCAGCAACTATTGCTAACGCCTGCAGTGAGCTGAATAGATTGACTTTGCCGAAATCCTAGTCCTAACCTGTATGGATTGATTTTATAAATAAATACTGATCAGATTCAAAACCATTAACTATAATCGTCACCAGCGATTAAAACCCTACCAGAATTCACGGGTTTTTGAAAAAAATTTTTTTCGGTTTTAAAATTTTGACATATTTTATCGATTTCTTTCCAAAAATACTGATCGGATTAAAAAACGGGTGCCAAATTTGTGATCATCAAGTAAATGTCTATCAGAATGTATGTTTTTTTTAAGAAAATTTTGTTTTAAAAACTTTTACCACCAAAGGTTCATAAGGACCGATATAAAGGAAACACGAACCTCTTCCATCTATCCATAGCTCTAACTCTGTTCATTTCAAAGTAGCTATATAAAGATATAAAGATTTGAAAACATTCTATTTTAGATCATCGTCAGTTTGGTACCCTCAAGGGACCCTGCTAGAAATCTTCTTTCCTATTTATCTGACTTCAGGTACTCTGCACTTCGTTTCCTGCCGAATCCTTTCCTATGGAGGTGGACATACCATAAAATGTTCACATTTAATCTGGAATAAAACTTTTATTTCTAAACTTTCTCTCTGTCTTTCTCTTTGTAGCCTTATATCTGATTCTCTTTAAATCTGTATATCTGAGTTACTTTAAATTTTATATCTGATATCCTTTAAATCGATCATTATGTGTCTACTTCATCCATAACTTTCCTTACACCAATGATTCAGCTTTTCAAAAAGGGCTGTTTAGAAGCAGTTGAATAATAATCTGCTTCGTAAATTTAATTTGTGTAGAATAACTATGATTCTCTTCAATTGTTCTAGATTATAAATTTCTTCCTCTATCTACTTAAATCAATACTCCTCATAACTTTAATATCTTCGAAAACATGTTTCTCTTTGTACCATTAATATACTCAGAGCTTCTTTTTATCGTATACTTCTTGGAGGGATCCAATGAAGGAACTCACTAGGAAAGCTTCTAAGAATAACGGGTTCAAAAATATTTTCAGAACATCTTGAATCTACCGCATTTTCTTTCTCTGTAAAGGAGTTTTCTTCTTCCTTAGATGTAGTATAGGTATCTAGAGTAGTATAAGACTTAAGCAGCGGCACCCTGTTAATGGACGGCAATGTGACGACTATTGGTTTAAACAATTCCCCCATTATCATCAACTCTCTAATATTTCTCAAGCAGTCAAATGTCAAATCAATCTGATATGCTAGTACAACAAACATTTCTCTATTAAACAAAGACTTATATAGCACTTTTTTTTGAAGAAATCTAGTGACGGAAGTCCTACCACACAATAGCACCTTCTTTGAAGTCCTACCACACAGAAAACTCCTACCACATAGTCTTACTCTTCTGCTGAATGGTTCTCTCACCCCAAGCTATCCAGCCATTCATGTTTATAGAGTACTCTTACTGGTGAAGTCTTAAAATCTATCTTACCTCTATTTCCTTCACTTCATTTGAAACACTCTACATATTTTCAAACAGATAAACTAGGATGAGTCAGCCAATAATTTGATAATAAATTTGGTTTAACACAAATATGAATTAGTGTTATTCGTTTCACTGACTTCTTTAAACCAAAAGAAGCATATATATATATATATATATATTATAATATATATATATATAAATATATGATATTATATATATATATATACTATATATATATATTATAGTATATATAAATAGTATATATATATATATATATATATTATATATATATATATATATATTATATATAGTCATATATATATATATATATATATATATATATATATATATATATATATATATATATATATATATTATATTATATATAATATACAAATATAATATATATATATATATATATATATATATATATATATATATATATATATATATATATATATATTATACTGTATTAATCCAAACATCAT